>APFE031637332.1:8401-65298 GCA_000404065.3 Pinus taeda
TACATCAGTCCCTCCGCCTGCTCAACATCCTGTTGAACCGAAGGTAGACCCCACCCCTTCGACACCTACTTCAACATCTCCTTCTTCGCCTGGTGAAAGTACCCAGGTGGCTAACAAGAAGAAGAAGAAGACAAAGAAGAAGAAGTCAAACAAGGGAACGGTCACAAACACAAAAAAGACTACAAGCACAACTGTTGTTCCACCACGGAAAATGGAAGACAGACTCCTTCCCACTCCTCCGCCCAAGGTTAAGTTTCCTTGCAGACTATGCAAGGAAAACCATCTTCTTCGTGATTGTCCTGGCATTCCCAGGGTCTTAAGAATATGGTCTTGTGATCCAGCCTGTCCCTCATCATCCACTGATGCTCACGGTGATGCTACCTCCGTAGTTGGGCATACTAAGGGAAAAGGGAAGATTCGATTCCCTTGCAAACTTTGTGAAGGCAATCATTTCCTTCACCTTTGCCCACTCATGGACAAAGCCTCCTCTGTGTTGGAAAGTCTTGCAGATCCCTCACCCCAACTCCCCGCTGGATATTAGCGTCTTTCTGCAACTGCAAATTGTCCTTCTACTGACAACAAGGTTAGTTTGCATACCTCTCTTGTTCAGTCTCCTCTTCCTGCCCCTGGCTCCACCCAGCCTGTTCCCGACCAACCCTTGGTCGCCGATCGTGTCAGTTCGAGTTTACCACCAGTTGACCAACCTGTTCTAGACGACAGTCATAAACAAGTTCTTCATGTCTCATCAGATTCTCCTGAGTCTGATGACGATCCTCTTATCCTTATTGACTCAGAGGGTCCTTCTTCGACTCCGTTTGAGCAAGGGGGCAATCATATGATTCCCCCACCAAGCAATTCAGCTATCTCCTTTGATTGGAGTCACCTGACCACTTACCGCCTTCCATCCCATGTACCTTTTCAGATTACTGTGCATGCTTATGACACGGCCCTACTTGGCACCGTTTTGGATGAAGGCGCATCGGTCAGTCTCATGCTGTATACTACTTGGCAAGCTCTCGGTTCCCCGCCGCTTAGGCCGGTCATGCATACTTTGTTGGCTTTTGACGGAAGAGCGTGTCCATCTCTAGGAGTCCTCCCACAGCTCCCTATTACTCTGGGAGGCAAAACCATCTATATAGACGTAATGGTTATCCAAAGTGCTCTCGGTAACAATTTTCTCCTTGGTCGTGACTATATTTACGCCATGGGGGCTATCGTTTCTTCGCTTTTCCGTGTGATCTGCTTTCCACACAATGGAAGGATTGTCACTATTGACCAATTATCGTTCTTTAGCCCCCTTGTGCCGTTGTCACCCCCTCCCGGTTCTCATCCACCAGTTGTATCTGCCTCCCCGCAGGTCAACTATGTGAGTACCTCTCCCCCGCCCCTATCCCGCACTACCGACATCGTCAATAGTGTTTTGGGGGCATTGGAACCCAATTTCCATGGCTTTGAACTCCCATCGGGAGTGCCACTCCTGGAAGTCCCGACTTCCTCTTCATTATGATGAAGACCTCGCGGAGCATAGTTTTCCCTCTGTCAAGCTCCCTAAAAAATGAAACAAGGTGTCTCGAGGATAGTTTTGATCTTGTGGCAACCTCGTTAAAAAATGAAACATGATTGGTCGGAGCATAGTTCATTTTCGTATGTCAAGATCCTTAAAAAATGAACGGTCCAGTCGAAGAAGAAGCAAAGCCCTGTTTGTGCATCAGACTTTGATTCACTCCAATGGGTTTGCATTCTGTCGAGCATAGTTCCTGATATTGTGTCAAGCTCGTTAAACAATGAAACAAGTGTCGAGCATAGTTCTTGATCTTGTGTCAAGCTCGTTAAACAATGAAACAAGTGTCGAGGATAGTTTTGCTAATGTATCAACCTCGTTAAAATAATGAAACTGTTTCTCTACGAGGATAGTTCATAACCATTATGTCAACCTCGTTAAAACAATGAAATGTGTGTTCATGTTTTTCGGACACATAACCATTTAGTCAACCTTCAACCCATTTTCAATGGATTGAAGCTTGGGGGGCATATACCTCGGATTGATACACGACGTTTGGGGGCATGCCCGTTCCATTTCCCATCAAGCATAGTTTGCATGTACGCCACGTGCCTTTAAGCTTGTATAAAAATAAAATTTTGTATGAAGTATATGCGTGTAAATACATTCCAATGGGTCGTTTGTTATGCAGTAGATACATTAGATTACATGTGTGTCGAACAGTCGCATAGCATATAAAACACATCATCACATGTACAAGATCCATCTAGGAATAAACATAAGCATATAAAAATACAAAAACACATGGGTCACATGTTATGCAACTGATACATTTGCATAGCATAATTATAACATCATCACATGTACAAGATCCATCCAAAAAAAAATCCATATGTATATATATATATACGTGAGTCAAAGTGTTCGCGCCCCACGCGTTACAAAAATAATACATGTCAGAAGTCTATACAGTCGCTGACAGTGTACTCCTAAAAAATGTACAAAAATGAAACCTAGATGTCTAGGCACGGTTATGCTCGTGATAGCATGTCACTACGCGTACCAAACGTCTCAACAGAAGATGAACACGAGTAGACACCCCCACCGTATGCCTCTGGTAAGCTCTAGGCACATATGCCAATCTGCCGTAGTCTGGGATACCTCGAGTTAGTGCCTCAAGGTTCTGCACAAGATCATCCTCACCCTCTATCTGAGGGTCTACTGCGGGTTGCGCTCTACGCACATTATGGGGCACGTCAGCTGGTCGCTCTGCGCCAACATCTATATACATATATAGACGCTGTTAGAAAATAGACATGTATTAACAAAAAAAATTAAATACATAAAAAATATTAAAAAACACAGAGTTCTTACCCAGCTCCTCATCCCAATCCTCTCCGTCAGGTAGAGGGAGATCGGGATCTCCGGTGAAATCCGTGCCCGCATAGGGCCAGTCCTCAACGACTATCATCTGGTGTCAGAGCCAAATGAAGAACTCGGGCTTCCAGGACATCTGTTGGCCCCCTCCTCCTCTGGGCATAAGTTCTGCCCACCGATGCAACCTCGTCTCCCTCAGCACCGGATCTGCTACTATCCCTCCAGGTACCCGAAAAACCGGCAGCTGCTCTAGAAAGAAGGTCACTAGAATTGACCCATACCCAAACTGTTTGTTTCCACCCTGCTTACACTTTGTAAGCTGTCGTTTGATATTGGTCGTCACCGCGGAAGCCCAATCAAACACTGTAGGATGGAGACACTCGGTGGCCAACAGCAAGTGATTCTTGCTGGCCTCATGAGGTGCCTGTATACCTGCTCCCCGGGTAATGGTAAACAAGATGATTCGTAGAACCAAGCTGGGAATCGTGTTGATATCTATTTTCCTGCTATTCACACCAAAACGTGCATAAGGACATATCCTATCCTTCACCTCCTCGATCTTCTCTGCAGAAGGTCGACTGCCTGTCATAATGGGACGCGCACTCCATCGTGATAAACCTGTAATAAAATAGACATCAGAAACATCCAATTCCAATGTCTGGTCCTTCAGGCGGAACACCTGATCCTCTACATCCCAAGCGTCTACTATGAAACGTAGTAGCTCAGGTTGTGCACGTAGGTAGGAGGTATGAAAGAATTTCTTGAGCCCGCAGTCTCTCAATGCAGTCATACAATCATCATCTGCCAAAGCTAGGGCATCAACTTCGCTGTGCTCTCATTCTTTCCATTCTAGCACCATTTTGGCAAAATCCTGCAAACAAAGGACAAATTTCAATCATTAGATAAATATTGAGATACAATTTGAAAGAAATTTGCAACTTTAACGGTCCAATTTGGCAAAAAATTGAGATTGCGCCATTGGCGCGACTGTTTCTAAAATAGTCGTGCTAATGGCGCGGCCTCTATAGGAAATTTCCACCATTGGCGCGTTCCCGTGCCGGAAACCCGCGCCAATGGCGCGAACCTAAAATTTTTTAAATCCTCTTGCAAAGACCTAAAATGTGGATGAAAACTAGAAAAGATGGAATGAAAATGAAGCTTAGGATGAGGCCTCTTACCTGTTGCAGACGGCGACTCGAACTGCGTCCTGGATTGGTCACAATCAGCAGGTGAATTTTGCACTAGAAACCCTCCAACATTGAACTCATAAGGTAAAAAGTGAAAAGTAAATTTGTTTTTTACTTTTTTACTATTTATAGCACTATTTTAGCCCAAAAATACATTAGAAGTGTTAATTTTAAGTATTTTTAGGGTATTTTTGTGTCGAAATAGGCTTTACGCTGTTGGTCGAATGATGACAGGGTCTGGTGCAGTCTAAACGAGCTTCTTTTTAACTTCTTCAAGCTCAGTAAAACATAAGAAAATGTTACTGATGGTCCGCTTTCAGCTCTTTTCCTGACCTTTTAAAGCGGAAAAGATCGCCGAGTTGTCCCTCTTGGCTCGTTAAACGGTTACTAAAGGGCGGTCGTTTTAAGTTCTTTTATCGACCGTTAAAATATTAAAAGATTACCGGGTTTTTGTCGTTTCAAACTCGTTAATGGTTACGAAACGACGTGATTTTGATCCTTTTTTTTTACTTTTTCAGGTCAAAATCACTATTCATGAAAAGTACTCCTCGGTCGTAATGATCGGGCGGTTCTTTCGGGTATCATTTTACACTTTTTCGGGCCCGAGAGACACAACTCTACGAAAAAGGACCCCTCTGGAGTTTTCTTTTCCGTGTCTTTTTCAAACTCTCTAAACATGAAAAAGACTCCGAGTTTTACCGACGTTGGACTCGTTAAACCCTGACGACATTGGACTCGTCGTTATGATGAGACTTGAGCTTCTCCTCCCTAGGGCTCATTAAACTTTTACTAGGTTGGATTCGACCAAAGGTCGAACTTACACCACAAGCATATGCTATCCCCATCAAGCTTGTTAAAAATAATTGGGGTACTCGCCAGAAATGGCGGGGGAAAAAGAAAATTTTGGAACCGTAATTATAGTCGTGTCGAAAGTATGTCGCTCTTGAACATGGCACTTTTCTGCTTTCGTGTCAGGGTGGGGGTATCTCACTTTGTTTTCACTTACCTCCGTGGGTTCAGGTGATCCTATTTGACCTCTCATTTGCTCATTGCCACGTCATCATGACCTCTGATCCATTGACGTCAAATACTGCCAACTCCACTGTCGTGCCGCCGATATGTTCAAGAGAAGTTGACCTCTGAAAGAAATCACCTTTGCCTGATAGTTCATAAATCTTACTTCACGACATTGTCTCTTCCCGTCTCGTGTCGATGATGTGGGAAACATTATGGCCCACCTTCGACGAAGGCCACTTCCTGTCGACTTCAGCTCATTATCCAGGAAAGTGACCTAGAGACTCCCTTCTGGTACCTTGGAGCCTGCATGCCTCAATGGCAGGTTCTTCGTGTTCGACGCGAGGTTTTCATCATTGGCCTCCGATCGGATGACTCTACGGGTGTTCGACATCGGCTCATTCATTCACACGTCGTAGACTGTACCTATAGTACCTTGAGGACCATTTTCATTACTGGTGGTACCTCTCGCGCCTGTTAACGGCTTTCACTATTGGCTGGTAATCAGACGATGTTCATGCATGTTCGACTTCAGTTTACATTTTCGCATGCTTGAACTTGTACTTGTGTTCGGATTGAGGTGGAGTGTAAGACCCTGGATTGTGTCTGTTGTAATCCAGGCGTGATTTTGATACATGACTCTTTCACTGGATGGCTACGACCATACCTGAGTCTATTCATCGATCCTAACTAGATGGTTGCGTCCATACTACGGATCTTGATCGTCATGTACTCTTTCAATGGATGGCTGCGTCCATGCCACATATATCATGTATTTGAACTATCATACTGTATCTCTCCATGCAGATTCTCGGCGGCAGCTAGATATGGTCTTGTAAAGCACTTCACCTCTCTCTCTCTCGAGGCTCATGCTTTAGGGGGCATCTGTTACGCAGTAATTTGTCACCGTTGGTCACCGTCCTTGTTACCCCCGCTGTCACACACTGGAGGACGCATTTATGGACCTGTGACTAGTGACACAACTTGAAAACACTTGCATTAGAGTCTCCTAAGTATGAACTTCAAAATCCCTGAAGACACCCTTTGAAGATTAGCCCTAAATAATGCCCTTTTTCCATTAGCGCGTGTCCACAGTGTCTAGCCCACGCCAATGGCTCAGTTCCTCCAAAAGGGACACGCCCATGGACACTCTGACACAGACCAAAGCCCGTGCCACCCAAAATTGGTCATGATTTTTGGCCAGCGCGCACTGAAGTGTTTTTTCCTCCATTGCTCATGCAGTTCTCTGGGGAAAAATCCCATGGAAGTGGTCGAGTGTCATCTTTTTCATCCATGACAACCCAGTTCAAAGGCTATTCTGGGACAATGCCAAATCTTCAGTAGGTGTCTGGATACAATGAATACTTCCTTCTCCTCCATCTATAAATGACTGTCACCCTGCATTGAATCAACTAGTTTTGCAAGAGCTAAGGTGAGCTAAGATTATGCTGGATTGATAGTAAGAATTGAGAGAGGAGTTATGCTGCCGGAATATTGAGAGAGGAGGTCACTTTGCAAGACATGTTTAGCTGCTGACCCAGTCGGAGGAGATTTCAACGTCAGGCCTCTTTGGTTGTAATCCTTCTCTTCTTTAATTGAATAATGAACGACTATCATTATGGTTCCACTCACGTGTCTGTTGATGATATTTGAGTTATATCTTGTCTGACTGATATATAATTGCATGTACTAGATTTTACACTTGTGTTGGTTTGTTCTTTGTTTGTGCAGGTGTCCATACGTGGAGCGTAAGGATAGTGACCAGCCAAAGCTAAAGGACGGGAGTGGCGTTTCTTCTACAACAAATAGCGTTGGATTCCAGGTAGATCATTCTGATCGATCTTTAAATTATGCAATTAGGAACCTGCGTGTAACGTGTGCGATTGTTGCTAGACCCGTGTTGGGCTAGTGGGATCGCCTCTGTCCGCAGAGGGGATTTACCAATTCAACACAAAGTAGCAGGACGCTTTCCTGGGGTGAAAATGGACATGAAAGCCAAGATGATCTCATCAACAAATTCATCTGTGGTATAGCCCATAATACATGATATCATGGTTACAATTTGCTTGCCCCTTTCAGAGAAAATGCCAGAAACATATGGAGGGGCATCAGTAGGAATGTGTTGTTCTTCTACAATGAAAGTTTGGAATATTTGAGCCAATCTAGATGGACTCAATTTGGTGTACTGGTCTAACAAATACCCAATGGAGAGTGGGGTGAGGTTTGGACCTGGTTGGACTTGCAACATTTCATTGATTGACTCAGTTGTAATAGTAACAAGACTTTTTGGTCTGGGGACATTACAGCTCTCTCACTGGGAATGTAACAAGAATGACACATATGGATAATCTCAGGAAAGACATGTACTTGTGGAAACTGGTATTTGGGCAAATTGGACTCCCAAAGGCCAATGTCATCAGTATGGTTTAGATATCTATCCTTACTCCAACAATGAATTTTGAGCGGGAGTGTATAGGCACTTGTGTCTTTGATTTAAAAATCCATGTCCACCAGGGGAAGGTGGTCAATGTCCAAATGGGGGTGTTGTCACTGGTTTGACATCCATGGCAACAAGGGCAGCCATAATTCAGTTCTTGTGGATTTGAATTTGACTTATACAGGTTTATATCATAGGTTTGAAGGTAATTTGGAAGCTTTCAGGAGGGTTTGGGTATTTTAGTCAGCCACACGCTTTAATTTTAAAGTAATTTCAATTAATTTTACTTAATTAAAACACTTTAAAGACTGAATGTTTTCAAATTGAAAGGGTGTCTGGTAATTTCTCTTCAAATACCTAGAATTTGGGTGAAATAACTTCAAATTGGTGTTCTCGACAACTACAGAAGGTTGAAAGGGCTCGAGACTGAGAGTTTGATTGGGGTCTCTGCAACTTCTTCAGGAGTGAAATTGAGGTCAATTGGTGATTTCAGCATTTGAAGGTGTCGCAATGGTTTGTAGAGGTTTTACAAAGCAATTAATCGAAAAATGTCGAATAAGGCTTCTCGGCCTTTTTATTGAACAACGGTTATTTTTTGGTGGGTGAATTATGAATGAATAGTGGGCGGTTTTTCGGGTTGGGCGGGGAGGTGGTTTCCCGAGCCATCACACCACTTTATTGGAGGAGGCAGTATTTTAGCGAGGTCATCCAATCCACCTTAACGCTTGACAAGTAGTAGATGGGAGCCCGAGAAATACCACTTTATAGAGCGGGTAAAGGTCGGACATTAGGTGAACCCAATATGGCTGTGAACCATTGGATTTGGGTGTGGACGATCGGACGGTAGTCAGGTGACAGATTAGCACGGATGAAATGGGCAAAGGTTTTGGGGGGGGGGGGGGGGGGGGGTGCGGGCAAGGATTTAATCCACGGTGGTTTGTGATTATTTACGAATTAAACATGGGATTAAATGATCAGATGGGGTTAATGAAGGGATTATCTTAACTTTACCGAGAATTGGTGAGTTAAAAGGGTTTTGTCGGGGGCATGGGATAAAAGTATAGTTTATAATTAAACTAACGGTTGGGGTATTATATACAGGATTTATTTATATATGGGAAAAGGTATATTGGGAGCTATATTATTAAGTCAAAAATTAATATGAACTGAAATGAACAAAGTGAAAATAATACTAAGCATAATATGCACGCATTTTCTTCACATACACTTATACTTAGGATAAAAACTTGTTGTGGGTATTTTGAGTGAAATGAAACTGGGATTTTTACTTTTCATAGGAAAATGGTGTTTAACCTTAGGAAGAGGGGTTTTATTAGGGTAATGAAGGGAAATGACTTTTATGAAGGAAATCCTAACACTTGATGTCCATAAATCATTAAACCAAGGGTCATGTCCCACCAAAGTCAGAGAAATGCTCTGAGCCTTTATGACTTGAAGGATTTTTAGTACGAGAACATACTTGTGGATGGGGAATTAGTAAGTATAGGGATGAAATGAATGAGGGGGAGTCAATTAAATCAACTTGTAAACCTCTATTTTTTCTTTCTTAATTGCTCATGCACATTGAAACATATGGTTAAGCATGATAAATGTGCTTTTGTCCAAGCAACTTTATACTTCAGCAACCTTTCTTCTACTTACCCATTACTTACCCTAACATTTTTTCTTCATTTAGGTGGTGCACTTAAGCTAGCAAACCCTTTTGTTTCATTTTCTTTTATAAATTAAACTATCTAATTCTAACCTTATATCTTCCAAGGGCTCAGATTAAACTGACGGCTCCTTTTATTTTCTCTACCTATCTAACGATCTGTCAAGATTAAGCTCTTTGGTCAGATTTTATTCTCTAACTATAAACATAAAATTCAAAGCATGAAATAGTCAAGATTAAGCAGTTTGACTACCATGGGTTGTTGCATGTATGACAAGCTTCACACAACCATTATTTGCCGAAGTAAAATAGTAGCGACATTTAGACTTGCACACTTTCATGATCTGTTTTTGTTTTTGGGGTTCATATATTTTCATTTTTTGATCTTTTCTTATTCTTTTTGTCCTTTGATATTTATTTTAGGACACACCCTCTTTACATTTTTTAACTTTTAATATGGAAAACATTTGCAGAAAGCAAAGGTATGTACAATATTACAAGGTTTAACCTTATCCAATTCAAAATTATGAATCCTATCACTATAGGACTCTAACAGACTACACACACTCAGGTTCACTCTGTGAGCTCGTGTGAGTCTTTACATCTTCCTTGCTTGATTCATTGCATTCAAGTCTCTGCATGCCGATGTCTGAGTCATGCTTGCAATCGTGTTTTGGTTATGCTCAAAGTCTTCGCTTTGTATGTGCTTGTGGTATTCACTACGAAATCATCTATCGCACTCACACACAGAGTCACATTCACTATTGTGCAAGCGTCGTCTCAATCAATGAATGGTCAATCATGAGTGTCACGATTTTCGCTTACACCTTCGGTCATTCTTGTTGAACATGTGTGTCTAGATGGTTTGGTCATTTCGTCATCAAGTCATGTGAGTGTGTGTTCGTATGATCACCTATGCATCTTTTGATTGTTCACACACTTAGCCATTTTTCTTGAAGGTTCTAACGACCAGACTCCCCTATGAAAGCTGGACCATCACCTTGCCATCAACTCGATCGAATGTCAACTAGAACAATGCAGAAGCACTAAGCTAGTATTTTCAATTTGCGTTGCCCGCAAGCAATTCAATCAACTCTCATGCTAGCCACCTAAACAGTCGGACCCAGAAGTCACCCCGGGACTAACTCCCCTCAAAATTTGCGAAGAGGCCACTCACCTCACCCACTCAACTAACTGAGGAAATTGTGCAGATAGGTCGGACAGACACCAAGTGCCCGTCCATGTTTCCCTTGGAAAAATTGCACAATTTTCCTAGTCAATCATCCCGGCAGTCGACCAACTATTCATATTAGAAATTGTGCAGTGTTCATGAGTAGGCCTTCTGTTGCACGTCAGTCAAATTAGCTCAGAAATTGCACAGAGATGATCAGAAGGCCAGCCTCCAGGCCTCAGTGTAGTTTTACTTGCCAGCATCCCTTAGCAACAAACTGCCAGTTCCCTTTGGGAATTGCGTAGTTTCTTCTGCCAGTCTCCTAGGAAGCCAACTGGCAGTTCCATCTGGGAATTGCATAGTTTTGGCTGCCAGTGACCCCAGCAGCCAATTGGAAGTTCCCTCTGGGAATTGCACAGTTTTTCCTGCCAGTCTCTCAGGAAGTTCCCTAGAAAAATTGTGCAATCCCTGTTAGCTGAGCCTTCATGCAACCCGGCCCATTCCTCTAGAAAATTGCACAAATCTAGTCATCCAGCCTCATTGCCCGTTCATTCTAAAAAATGCATGGAGCATGCCTGACTTGCCTTCCATCAGCCCAAATTGTTCCTCCCAAAATTTGCGCATTTTTTCCTTCCAGCCGAGCCAGACCTTGCAGACAGTCACTGTAGATTCAGATTGCCTGTCTCCATCTCTCAGTGCATCTTGCGCAGTTTTCATCTATAGTTTCCCGGAGCCATAATCCCGCATCATAGCCTTGTTGCCTCTCCTGGTCACCTGCACCTGAATGATCATGTGTCATGGTAGACTAGGAGGTTTTGGATTTGACAGTGTCTCATCATGAGTGACTGCAGGTACAGGTACACCAATGAACATGGCAAGATGACGAATGGGATGAATGAAAAGAGCACATGTAGAATGACAAGCTCACCAATGGGCGAACAAAAAAATCATGTGAAGTAGATGAACGCGACAAACAAGCACCTTCGCGAACAGATGAGCCTGTCAAGCCTTCCAACATGCAAGCAAGGAACAACATGCTAAAGCTTCATCAAGCAAACCAAGGACCATCGAAGACTTCGCGCACTTCGCCATGCAGAGGTAAAGTTATGATACACCATGAAGACATCCATCACCCAGCAGCACTATAGCTCGACATGCACTCCAGCAGTAGCACAAATGTACTAGCATTATCATGTCAAGTCATGTTGAGTCACGTCATGAGTCATGTCGCCCACATCCTCACTATGGGCTTTTTGTCAATCAATGTGATGTAACGTGAAAGTCCAAGAGACCCACTTTTTGAACAAAGAGTCATGTAAGTTGAAGAGCCATGGAAGCCAAATGGTCATGAGGGTAGTTGAACAGCCACAAGGGTCAGTTTCACCCTTGGCTATAAGTACCCCCTCATTTGCACATGCAAAAGGCTTTTCACCTCAGCTCCTCCCACATAGCCAAGAGAGTTTGTAATCTTTTCTTTGAGGAGTAAGTAGTGGCTCCAATGCCTTACTGACAGGGTTAGTGATGTATGGTGTAATGATGTGTCTTGGAACTTTCACTTAATTCATAAGCATGTTAACAGGCCAGCATGTTTTCACACATGTATTGTATTTGTTGTAAGATTGATCTTTAACACTTGTAATGCATGTTGCTTTAACATGTGTTCTACATCTGAACTGATTCATTTGTTGTAATGCATAATATATTAATGGAAATGTGTTTTATATTCTATTGATGTTGTCTCGTTCATATCGACTACTCTGCCAGAGATCAAACAGACCTTTCACATGAACCTTGTTGTAACAATCGTTGCACTCATTCGGATTGATTTGTGAGTGTTGTACATGTTATCTTACCTTATATGTTGTGACTGTCGCATCCGAGTGGACTGCTCCACCGAAAGTTGTGTACATCCTTTTGTGTTGTGTGTTCCTAGCCGAGTTGGGACTGATCCCTTTCAACCTGGAACTCACCTTCACCTTCTTCCCCTCATAGTGAAAGAACCATTGACACAAGTACACTTACACTCACCAAGCATGCGAACCTCACTTCTCAAAGACCAAGTGAACCACTCTCTTGTGCTGACAAGCAAGAGTTGAGGCAAATCCTTAAGACAACAGCAACTAGGCCGTCATACTGGATTGGACTCGCACACCAAACGGTGTGTGGTCTAGTTGGGACTTCATACCGGGGTGATCCCGTGAATGTTGGCCGGTCTAGCACTGTCAACACTATCATAATACCTTATTTCGAAGATATACATGAGGAGTCCAAGAAGAAAATATATATAACATATTTTGGCACTTTCCTGTTCCCTCTGTTTTCCTTGAAAATTTCCTTTAGGCCCTCAAAACGACATCGGAAGTTTAGAACCCAAAAAACTGCCAAAAATAGAAAGTGTTAAATTTAAGAAAATGAAACTAAAAATAAATAGTGTTCAATCAAGTTAGCATTATAAAAGTGTGATCATGTGTCAATGGGTGTTTGTAGTCATTTATGGACATGTGGACCCCATTTCCCATCAGTGCATCTTGGGAATTAGGTCTCGCATAGTAACTCTCATCTCATGCTTACCGTGGTGAGCTTGAGAATTTGGGTAAATGTGGGAGGAGGCGTTACAAACAAGCTCGTGATGATTTTTTTATGGAAATGAGGATGGTGTTAAGGGCTTAAGGATTAGTGTTTAGCATATTTAAGTGTTAGGGGGTTCAAGGCTTAAAGGTTTTAGGAGAAAAGGGGTTTGGGGGTTTAGGAGTCAGGGGTTAAAGGTAAAGACTAAAGGGTTATGGCTTAGGGGGTTGAGGACTAGGGGTTTAGGTCTAGTTATTTTAGGGATTATTGGTTAATGGATTAGTGGTTAGGGGCTTCAAGGGTTAAGGGTTAATCAGAGACCTTAGGGGTTAGGGAATTTAGGGGTTAAGGGCTTATGGGTTATTGGATTTAGGTGTCAGCGAGTTAAGGGTTAAGGGTTAAGGGTTGGGATCTAAGAGGATAAAAGGTTAATTATTAGGGGGTTAAAGGATTCTAGGTTAGGGATTAAGGGTTTTTGGGTTAGTGGATTAGGGTTTAATGGATAATGGCATCAATCTGTTATGAGTTATGAGTGTAAGAGTTAATGGATTATGGCTTGGGGGTTAAGGGGATAGGGAATTTAGTGGTTATGGGTTAAGCGCTTATGGGTTGTGATAATTAGGCCCCTAATCACAACTGTTGGGGGTTCCTCTATCAATTTATCGCATTTCCTTCCCTCTAGGCCCCTAGCCCTTATGCCATTAGGTCCTAAGTACCCTTATCATTTTCTAATATTAGGATTATAAATCTCAATAAACCATGTTTGGACCTCCCACTTCTACCCATCCATGCTAGCCTTATATCCCCTTTCCATGTTCAATGCACTAAAAGATCCCCCTTCCCCAAAATTCATGAGAATTTAGCATTTGGAAGAGGTTGTTTAACAACCACCTCTAACAATTTAATTATCATGACTTTTGGGGGGGTTCTCCAAAACAAACTCCAAAAGTTACATTGTCGTTAATTTTAAGGGCGGTTATCAAACAAACCTCCTTAAAAGTCAAGATAATTTGACTTTTGGAGACATATTTGGACAAACACCCCCCCCCCCCCTCACCAAAAAAAATCCATGAGAATTAAACTTTTGGAGGTGATTGTTAAATGGTCGCCTCCAAATGTTCAATTCTCATGACTTTTTTTTGGGGGGAGGGAGGGTTCAAAAAATTCCTCCAAAAGTTAAATTATCATGACTTTTAGGGGAGGTTTTGAAAAACCACCATGAAAATGTAGGTAGGGGTATTCATTTAACCCCCCTCCCGCCCCCCAAAAGAAGAAAAAAAAAATCATTTTTCATGATTTCTGGGGGGGTTTCAAAAACCGCCCTTGAATCCCTAAAAATACTTTTAGAGATAATTTTGGAAAGAATGTCGCAAGCCTAAACAACCTCTAAAATTCATTTTTATAGTAGTGCATAAACTCACCATCCTACAAAAGACAATCACTCTAGATATTAGGTATTAGTATATATAACTTTAGAACATACATGCACTTGCGTACACACACATTTTTCATAGAAAAAAAAAATGCAATTTTATTTATAGGAACAAAATTATAATATATTGGATGCTTGAAGCATTAAAAATAGCTCTTACAACCTATGATATTTCTATGCAAATCACATTTTTTTCAACATGTTACATTTATTGTAGTCAAACAAATGTCATAAGTTTTTTTTCATTGGTTAAAAAGAAAGTTTTATTTCAATCAACTAAAAAAACTATAAATGAATCACTCTTCATCTCTTATTATTTGTCAACATATGTACCCATATTTATACAATAAATTATAAGAAGACCAAAAACATATTTAAATCCAATTTTCATGAGCATATTCAGAAGTAGTCCCCACTTGTTGCTTTGTGATCCACTAGGTTCCTCGATCTAAGCTTGTTCAAGCTTTTAAATGACCATCTACTATCTTGTTCCTATCCTTGTAGATGTCTAAAAAAGTATGCATATGATAATTGACATAAGCATATTTGAATCAATAAACCAAGTCTATAATATAAAATTCCTCAATCTTATTTCCTTCCACAACCATTTCTAGTCCCCATATATTTGAATATGTGATACTCCAACATTATGAATTAATCTCAAAATTAATTTTAAAGGCATCAACTCAATATAATTTTTTTTTAATAGATCCAAACTTGAATGAAATTTTATGGTATAAACGATATTTCTCTTTCTCCGCCCCTAATAGGGTTTCTTGTGAAGCTCCATCAATGTAAGTTGAGGGAATGTTTTTGTTAATTTCCTCTTCCTTGGAGATGTGTGTAAATTGTTTATCCCATTCTCTGAGGTATTCATTAAGAAGATTTAGTGCTTGCACAACATATTTTAATGGTTGTCTCTTTTCTTCAAATAACTTCAATTTCCTAGCTAGCCAAACTCCCTAAACAATGTTTAAAGGGATTTAATCATTTTTTTATCCTTGTTGTCACAACAAATGCTAAGAGGCCTCTTTAATGTTATCTCCTAACCAAACGTTTTGATACCCTATCATTATTTCCACTTCCTTCCAAACTTCATTTATGACGGGATGGGTCAAGATGATATGTACGTTGGTTTCTTTTGCATGTTGGCATAGCCTACTCTAATCAATTTCTACGAAAGTCATTCTTTTTAGTACATCTTAGGTAGGTGCCACGTTGCTTAAGATCATTCATGTGAAATTTTTATATTTTGATGGTCTATTTAGTTTCCATAAAACTTCCCATCACCTTATGGATTGATCCTCCCTTCCCTCATATTTATAGGTTTGGATTCCCAATGCTCAACAATAGGGATTATACCCATGGATGATCAGGTGCACAAAAAATAGCTCAAAATTAAAAGTTATCGAATTGGTGTGGGACCTAAATGACCGTGTAGTGCTCATCATCATGAATCCAGCGCAACTTGTTTCACACAAAATGGACTCCATATGCTCCCAGAATCATCTTCTGTTCACTTTCCCAAACAGGCGAATTTTTGCAAAAATGTGACAACTTAGTCAGCAGTCCGTACTACTAACATGGCGCTGACTATGCAGGTCTATGTGGAAGTTTGACTAGTCAATGGGCTCCTCCAGTGAATGGTAGGCTAACATGTGGTAGGTATCTAGGTTCAGAGTTGGCGGTTTTTGATTGGGTGGTTGGTGGCCAACCACGGGCTGACATGTGGCCTAGCCAGAGGTCGCCACATGGCAACCTAGGGGCCACAAAAATTTTGGGTCAAGGTCCAGGCAACAGTAGCAGGGATCAAACCTGCGACCACCAAGCAAAGAGCCAAGCATTCTACCAACACACCATGTAATATTTTTTATCAAACTATGTCTGCGGCATATATTTAAATTATATGGGCACGCCAATCTAGGGAAAGGGCCAGCTCTTAGGCAAGCGCCACCAATGTGGCTACTACTAGAGGGGGAGTGGGTGCCCAGACACTAGGGGCGGACCGTTGACCTTAGCCACGAGAACATGACCCACATATGCCCAAAATTTTCAGATATAAGGCATTAGCGGCTAATTAAAGCGTCTGACAATTTTGCTTGAAAATCGGCGAAATTGGTGCTCCGTTAGCGCAATTTGGGGCGAATTTGTAGGATGGTGCCAAATTTTGGGGAATTTGAGGTGATATTAGCATAAATACTTGGAAAAGCCATATCCTATTCATTTTTTTACCAAATTAAGAGCAAAAAAGAGGCTACACATGCATTTTTGGGCATTCTGGAGCCATTTGAACATGTTTCAGAGCTTTCTGAGCATTGTAAACTGATGTATTCACACTTTTGATCATAATAGAGAGGTCAAAGCCATTGGAAGTTGGATCAAGGAGACGTAGACAAGGAGGGGTGAACTCCTTCATCATGTGTTGTTGTGATACTGTTTATGGTGATGTTTATGTCTGTTATATGATGTTGTTCACTCATTCTTTTATGTTAATTTGCACATAAAATTTACATAAAAACACTCAAAACTCATGTTTAAACTTGAAATTATCCTCATGAATACTTAAGCACTTTTAACATAATTTGAAAAGGAATTTAGTACAGCAAACTAATTATCCAAATCAGATCAAGTTTGGTATCAGAGCTCTTGGTTTTCTTTGTGTAAGAAGGATTTAACTGTTTACAAGTGATTGTCATGCTTACAAGGTTGAAGCTCGAGAGAGGAGAAGGGAAGGTAGTTGAAATCCCTGAAGTTGGATCAAGGAGAAGGAGTGAAAGGTTTCCACAATCTCCACCACCAGTTCTTCCTCAAGTTGTAGTTGAGACTTCAGTGAGCATGTCTCATGAAGGAGAGCCTACAAACATGACGGAGGATGAGAAGGTTTTTAGGAAGGCTTTCTTTGACACGACAGAGATGGTGAAGGTCCTCTATGAAGAGAGGAATACAAAATTGCAAGGTGAAAGCTCCAACCCTCCCAAAGAAGAATGTTCTTCAGGAGGAGGAGGTAATTGAAATGTAGGTAAACCTCCACCCTCTCCACCATCTTCTTCATCTTCATCTTCACAAGCATATTCACCCTCTTCCACTAATACAGCCCTTACTCATACTCATCAACATACCTCAAAAGGAACTGGAAAACACCCTTGTTAAAACTTGATGTTAAATTTGAACTGCCCATATATAATGGTGAAGTGAATGCAAAGAAGCTTGACAATTGGGTTTGTCAGTTGGAGCTCTATTGCAAAATTCATAACCTTGAAGATGATGACATAAATATTCAGCAGCTAGCTTCCTTGAGGTTGGAGGGTGTATCACTAGTATGGTGGGAATAAAAGACACAAGAAGAGATAAAAAAAACATAGTAAGATCTCAATTTCTTGGTCTGATTTCATTGCTACAATTAAAAGATAATTCTACCCTCTATCATATATGCAGAAAGCCATCATGAATTGGCAAAACTTTAGACAACTTAAAGGTCAAAATGTGCAAGATTACACCCAAGAATTCATAAAAAGGTCTCTAATGTTAGGTGTAGATTTGCAATCACAAAACACGTTATTGAAGTATATAGGGGGTTTACATAGTTACCTTAGGCATACTATCCTTATGTCTAATCCCTATAATCTGGATGAGGTGTGTGTGCAAGTCACTCATCTTGAGGCAAGAGGAAAAAATATTCCAAAAGAGGGTAGTAAAAATCCATTTAAGGGTAAAGAAAAAGAAAAGGGTTTCAAAGGAAATAAAAATGCATCCATTAAGAAGGAAGGGGAGAAAACAATATGTAAACATTGTTCCCAAGAGGGTCACGATGAAGCTCGTTGTTGGAAGATTCATCCTGAGATGAGGCCTAAGAAACTCAACAAAAAAGGAAAAGAAAAGACAACTGCAATCATTCAAGAGGATTTGGTATCCGATTCGGGTGATGAAACTAAAATTACAGCCATGGGTATGAAAGGAAAAGAATCTATTGCTAGCACTAGTTCTTCAAATTTACACAATGAAACTCCAAACGAAAAGAAGAGGATAGAAATTTTTCACATAAGGGTAATCTCAAAACATAGCAAAATTGATACTATTTTTTTTATAGTGGCTCTCAATCCAATCTCATCTCTGAAAACATTGTCAAAAGTTTAAACTTGGAAAACATCCCACATCATAAACCATATCCATTAGGATGGGTGTGTGACAATGCACAATTGCAAGTAACTAGAAAGTGTAAATTGAAATTCGCCATTACTGCAAATTTCATAGATGAAGTGGAGCTTGATGCTGTGCCATTAGACATATGTGGTATAATTTTGGGCAGTTGTATCTCTATGATATAAAAGTATCTTCCAATAATATATTGTGAGAGCCCGTAGCAAGAAACTAAATCTTTCAATTGTTAATGTGAGGCAGATGAAAAGACTAGTGAATTCTAGCAAGAATTTTGTGCTTCTAATGATCAAACCCAAGAATGATATTGATAATGAAGCTTTTCAAGGTTGTGACTCAAGATTGAAATAAGAATTGGTTGATGTTGTTAACCAATATGATGAGTTGTTTCAGGAACCAAAAGGATTTCCTCCCAAGAGAGCAATCCAACATGAGATACAGTTGCGGCAAGATAGTCCTCTTCCTAACATTGACATGCACTGGATTTCAAGAAGGGAAAGTGAAGAATTAACAAAACAAATCCAAGGATTTTTTTAACAAAAGGATCATCCGACCAACTCCTTCACCATGTGGTACACCTATTATTTTGGTGCCCAAGAAGAATGGAAAGAATTTCATTAAATGGGACTCAAGGAGTGGCTATCATCAAAGTAGATTTGTTGAAGAAGACATATGGAAGACAACATTCAAAACCAAGCAAGGTTTTTTTGAATGGCTTGTTATGTTGTTTGGTCTTTGCCATGCTCATTCTACTTTCATGCATATGAAGAAAGATGTATTGACGCTATTTCTAGTCATGATAGTATACTTGGATGACATTTTCATTTTCAGAAAATTTCATTATGAACATGTCATGTATGAGAGAAAAGTACTTGATGTCGTATGTCAAGAAGATTAGTTATTGAAGATGTCAAAGTATGAGTTGGGTAAAACTTCTTTGATGTACTTGGGCCATAATATTGGAGAAGGTGAGCTGAAGTTGGACCTCTCCAATATTGATGCCATTATGGATTGGTCAACGCTCAAGATAGTCATCTGGATAAGAGGTTTTTTGGGAGCAGCAAATGTTGCAGGAAAAATTTTGTTGATTTTTCTTCGATTGTATCTCCTTTGCATTCATTGGCGGTTGTGTAAAAGGTCTTCCAGTGGGGAGGCAAACAACAAGAGGAATTTGATGCTTTGAGACAAAATATTGATTCAACTCTTATACTTACTCTTCTAGACTTGAAAAAGTCATTTGAGTTTTAGGTTGATGTCTGCGACTATGCCATGGGTGCAGTCCTCATGCAATATGGTAAGCCCATTTCATTTCATTCAGAAATTTTCAGTGGTGTGGTGATTAAGTTGCAGCGAAAAAAGGCACTTTCATTGGATGGGTTTTCTTCTACAATTCCACTTGGTCAAAAGGAATAAGAAATGTATAAGAAAAAAATTTTGTTGATATGATTTCTAGGCCTATTGCTTGTGTAAATACTTTCCTCAAGAATCATTTTGTTTTGCATGAAAGTTATGATCAGTAAAATACATACTTTCAAGATGTACATTCAAGCTTGAGTCAAAGGAATCAAGTAGAGGAATTATTTTATCATTTACATCATAATGTGTTGTATCATCTTGGTAAGAAGGATGTTGCTATTGATGGTAACATGGACAAAGCCGAGGAGTTCATTGAAAGACTCCAAATGGTACATCAAAGAGTGCAAGATCAACTTGAAAAGAGAAAATGCAAGTACAAAGCAAGGCACAACAAGCATCGTGTAGATCACAAGTTCCAAGTCGGTGATGAATGTTGGCTTCACATTAGCAAAGAGAGGCTCCAAGGAGAAGGTAAAAAACTGAAACCAAATAGATATGGTCCATTCAAAATTCTAGAAAATATTGGTAACAATGCCTTCAAGTTGGATTTGCCTTCATATATGAAAATTTATGTTGTTGTTAATGTTGAGAATTTAAGGTTGTATGAGCCTCCTTTGATTGAAGATCCACATTCCTTTCATTGATTATTTTTCTCCTGAATACCTTGATGAACTACAGCAAGACACCGTTCTTGATAGAATAACAAGGTCTTCAAAACCAGGGAATGTTGATTAACTTTTAGTGGGGCTCAAAGGAACAAATCCTTCAAAATCTAAATGGATCGAGATTGGAAAGGTGAGGGAACGGTACCCTCACCAGTTGGATAGCTGAAAGTGATCTTTTAGGATCCAAAAGGCCTCCAATGGGGAGGAATGATCAGTTGCTCAAAAAATAGCTCAAAATTCAAAGTAATCATATCATTGTGGAACATGAATGACTACGTAGTGCTTTTCATCCTGAATCCAATGCAACTTGTTTTGTGCAAAATGGACTCCATATGCTCCCAGAATCATGTTCTTTTCACTTTCCCAAACAGGTGAATTTTTGCAAAATGTGACAGCCCAGTCAGCAGTCTGTACTATTGATGTGGCATTGACTATACAGGTCTATGTGGTAGGTTGAATGGTCAATGGGCTCCTTTGGTGAATGGTAGGTTGACACGTGGCAGGTACCTAGGTTCAGAGTTGGTGATTTTTTATTGGGTGGTTGGTGGCCAACCACAGGCTGACATGTGGCCCAGCTAGAGGCCGCCACGTGGCAACCCTGGGGCCACCAAAATTTTGGGTCAAGGTCTAGGAAGCAGCAGTAAGGTTCAAACTCGTGACCACCAAGCAACGAGCCAAGCATTCTACCAATGCACCTACAATAGTTCTTAACAAACTATGTTCGCGACGTATAGTAAAATTATATGGGCGTGCTAATCCTGAGAAAGGGCTAGCCTTGAGGCACACACCACCAATGTGACCATAAACGGAGGGAGAGTGGGGGCCCAGCTGGCGGGGGTGGGTTGTTGGCCTTAGCCTTGGGCACGTGGCCCCATATGCCCAGGATTTTCATATATAAGACGTTAGCTGCTAATTAAAGCGTCTGACAATTTTGCCTGAAAATTGGTGAAATTGGCACTCCGTTTGCCCGATTTGGGGGGAATTTGTAGGATGGTGCCAAATTTTGGGGAATTTGTAATGTGATTAGAATAAAGGCTTGGAAAATCCATATCTTCTTCAAATTTTGACCAAATCAAGAGTAGAAAGAGGCTACACAAACATTTTTGGGCATTCTGGAGCTATTGGAACAGGTTTCAGAGCTTTCTGAGCATTGTAAATGATGTATTCACACTTTTGAGCATAATAGAGAGGGCCAAGCCATTGGAAGCTGGACCAAGGAGGCCTAGCCTAGGAGGGGTGAACTCCTTCATCATGTGTTATTGTGATACTGTTTATGGTGATGTTCATGTATGTTATATGTTAATGTTTAGTCATTTGTTTATGTTAATTTTCGCACAAAATTTACATAAAAACACTCAACACTCATGTTTAAACTTGCAATTAACCTCATGAATACTTAAGCACTTTTAACATATTTTGAAAAGAAATTTAGTACAGCAAAATAATTATCCCAATCAAATCAATGAAAGACACCCAATTATATTCTTTCCAATTTGACATGGAACAATTCTTTTGCTTATGGCCCAACAACCATTCGATAGGCTTTATCATTCAATGAATTTATTCTATTGTTTTTGTTTTTTTTTATGTTTTTTAAAATTATGTTTATGTCAATAATGGAAATATCTTGTTTCTATTAAGAGAAGAATGTGTTATAGGGTAACCGATAGCTATAATGGATGAATTTAGCTGAGATTTTGGGGACCCCTAAATAAAATAATTCTAGCTCACTATTTACAAATAAGACAAATTAAGGAAAAGAGTTATGAGAATTAGAAAGTAGAAAACTTTAAACATGTTTTTTGAACCATGCACCTTTAAAATGATAAGAAACCAATAATTACAATCCACTTTGAGGTAGAAACCTCCTTTTACAATGGATGAAATGTATAAGACAAGATTTTATGCTCTTAAGATTAGGTCTCCTTGGTATATTTATAGGAGATAAAGGATACAATTATAATGAAAGGGTACAATGAAAGGTTCTTGCCTACATAACAATATAACAATATAAATGTACTAACTCAGTATCTATGATTTAACAATGGGTTTTAGGGTTAACATGAGGCTTGTCTGGAGATAAACATGCCCCACCGCTTCAAACAAGTGTTATTCTCAACACTTAATTACAGGTGTTTTTGCATGAACAACTAATCTTTCCATGTCATCTCTTCCACAAGTAGGTTCTTCCATTTGATGAGGCACTTAGCAATTGCTCAATTTCCCAACTACTTAACCCTTATTTCTAGGATTTTTTTTATTTATAGTATGATATTTTCTTCTTCATTAATATTTAGTAAAACAATTTGGATTGAGATATTGTAACTAATTACCTTCTTTAAGAAAGAAACATGGAAGATTGGGTGCACACATGAAGATGGATGCAACTCTAATTTGTAAGCCATACTTCCAATCATTTGCAACACCTTATAAGGGCTATAATATCTTGGTGCCAATTTATCATCCTTCTTGTGTTTCCTAAGGGACATTTGTTTGTATGGAAAGACCTTTCTAACAAGGTATCGTGCACACCAAACGGAGATCATATGACCAAGTTACGACCCCAAGAATTTGGTTGTCCAACTAACCCAAACAGGGCCCACAAACTCTTGGCACTCCATCTCCTAGGGTTAATGTTTTGGTTGTTTAGGGTTTCCTTTTATTGTTCAATGATAAAAGGGCTCTTGGGCCTCATTGTAAGATAATTAAGAGGCATGTAGTCACCACATATCTTCTTAGAGATAAGCTACCATCGCTTGAGCTAGTTTATTTCCATTATGTATGTAAGCATCTTTCAGTTGTATGATATTAATGAAATGAAGATTTATTTATGATGCATCTTTGTGTTTATGTTTATTATATGTATTTCATTTCATTCCTTCGTAAATCTGGACCAATGGTATCAGAGTGGTCTACTCTTTCTTTGTTTTTCTGTGCATGTCCCAAACGAGGTCGGGTATAATGAGTTTAGGCTTTAATTGGTAAAACATTTGCAAGATTGGCCTCGCCAACCCCAATGACCTCCCATGGAAGAAGAAAAGAAACATGAGGGAGCAGGAGATCCTTTCAAAATATTTTCTCAAGGAAGCCCTCAAGTGACCAAGGAATGCAATGATGGATAACTTTGCCTATATACTTTGGCAGTTACCCACCGACGAAGCATCTTCATCTAGCAACCACCTTGGAGGTATCACTCCCTTTAAGGTACAAGTCAACTTTGACATTCCCATATTTGAAGGCGAGATAGATGCAAATGTTGTATATAAATGGTTAAATCTCTTGGATGGATATTTTTTGGTTCATAATTTTACCAATAGGGAGAATATTACTTTTTCACTCCTCAAATCCACCCCCCACATCAAGGACTAGTGGGAAACCTACTATGAGTAGAGGGACGAGAGGGAACCCTCACTGTTTTCAAATGCACCCACTTGGAATTCTTTCCAAGATTCCATCAAGGAATAATATTACCATATTGGGAGCTACGAAAACAAGTGCAAAATTGACTACGTTGCGACAACAAAGGGATTAAGATGTGCATGAGCTGACGAATTTGTTCCATACCCTGCGCACAAAGCTAGGTATTCTAAGAAACATCTAGTGCTCAAGTACAATTTTTTTTCACAAATACATTCAGGAGGAAATGGAGTTCCTGAACATCTCCTCGCTTGGTGCAGCATACCGATATGCTTCCAAGAGTGAGCATAAATTCAAGCAGAAGAAGTGAGAATTTGCATCTATGAACCCAAAGCAGAGAAAAGGTTCCCCCAAGCCACAGAGCAAAGGGCAGAGCCAGGCCGAGACCCCCAGGACAAGCCCTCAAAGCTGCAATCCAAGAATAATGGGAAAGTGAAGAAGGACGCTGGTAAGTGGTGTGAGTTCCATAAAACTCCCACCCACAACACGAACGAATGTCACACAAATCAACCGTTGGTAATCGAGTTAAAATACTTAGAGATTAATACATGCTTTGATTCTGAGCCAAAATCTGACAAGGGAAAACATGATCATTGACATTGAACCCACTACAACGATAGCCACCACTAAGCTCCAAAAGGCGGAATCTGAGGATCCAGAGGAGTGGGAGCGCCTCTTCCACTTCCAGATGTGGGTAAAGAGTTCATCAGTGCAATTAATCATTGAAATTGGGAGCCAAAAGAACCTGATCTTAGCTGATGTTGTTAAGAGAATGAAGCTGCCAAAAACATCTCACCCACAACCATACACCATCGGTTGGCTCCACCAAGGGCAAGATCTCTGTGTCAACTAGTAGTGTCGCCTGACTTATAGCATCAAGCACTTTGCAGATGAGGTATTGTGCAATGTTTCCCCTCTGGAAGTCTGTGATGTTTTATTAGGTCAGTCATACCAATGGAAGAATCATGTTTATATGGATCCAGACCTCATTTTGTTATTATATCTTTGTGTCAGAAATTGTATAGGATACCAAAGGTAGTGCCATCTATCTCCTTTTCTTTGATCTTTGCTAATCAATACAATAAGATAATTTCCCAAGCCAGGAAAATTATCTTCCTTATGATTCGCCCTTAGAGCAAGAGGAATATGATGCCCACATCCACAGCCTTCAGACAAGGATCCTCTGCACGGCAGCAATAGATGGACAAGATCGTGGAGGAGTACAGGGACATCTTCACCTCACCAAAAGGGTACCCCTACACTGTCAGGTCAAGCACTCCATCGATCTAACCTCGGGCATGTCGTTATCCAATGGACCAATCTATCGATGCTCTGTTATGGATAATGATAAAATCAAGAGGCAAATTAAGGAGTTGTTTCAAATAGGGCACATAAGGCCAAGTTCATCACCCTATGGGATCCTAATTGTGTTGGTATAGAAGAAGGAAGGAACCTGGAGGCTTTGTATTGACTATTGGGAATTGAATAAGATCATTGTATGGAATAGGTATCCAATCTCATGGATTGATGACTTTCTAGGCCATCTCAAGGGAGTCAAATATTTCAGCAAGATTGACTTGAAGTTTGGTTATCAATGGGTAACAATTGAACCCTGTGATGTGTGGAAGACTGCCTTTAAATCCAAGAAGGGCCCTTTCAAATAGTTGTTCATCCCTTGTGGGTTGACAAATCCTCCCACAACCTTCGTGAGGTTGATGGACAACATCTTGTGGCCCTTCACCAACTCGTTTGTGCTAGTGTATTTGGACGACATCTTGATCTTCAGCCATAATTGGGAAGATCACCTACCCCATATTCAACAAGTCCTCCAAACCCTGTGAAAACACAAATTATGTGCCAATTTAGAGAAATGTACTTTGGGTATGACCCAGGTTCAATATCTGGGGTACATCATTGATGAGCGGGGTGTGCATGTACACCTAGCCAAGATACAAGTTATTCGAGATTGGCTAGCCCCAACCACTCTAATAGAGATTCGCATCTTTCTGGATCTTATCAATTTCTATCAAAGTAGAGTTGTTGAAGAAGACATATGGAAGACGACATTCAAAACCAAGAAATGTTTTTTTGAATGGCTTGTTATGTTTTTTGGTATTTTCCATGCTCCTTCTACTTTCATGCATATGAAGAAAGATGTATTGAAGCTATTTCTAGACATGATAGTATACTTGGATGACATTTTCATTTTCAAAAATTTTCATTATGAACATGTCATGTATGAGAGAAAAGTACTTGATGTCATATGTCAAGAACATTAGTTATTGAATATGTCAAAGTATGAGTTGGGTAAAACTTCTTTGATGTACTTGGGCCATAATATTGGAGAAGGTGAGCTGAAGTTAGACCTCTCAAATATTAATGCCATTATGGATTGGTCAACACTCAAGATAGTCATTTGAATAAGAGGTTTTTTGGGAGAAGCAAATGGGAGAAGGAAAAATTTTGTTAATTTTTCTTCTATTGTAGCTCCTTTGCATTCATTGGCAGTTGTGCAAAAGGTCTTCCAGTGGGGAGGCAAACAACAAGAGGCATTTGATGCTTTGAGACAAAAGATCAATTTAGCCCTTATACTTGCTCTTCTACACTTGAAAAAGTCATTTTAGTTTCAGGTTGATATATGCGACTATGCCATGGGCACAATCCTCATGCAATATGGTAAGCCCATTTCATTTCATTCAGAAATTTTCAATGGTGCAGTGATTAAGTTGCAGCGAAAAAGGAACTTTCATTGGATGGGTTTTCTTCTACAATTCCACTTGGTCAAAAGGAATAAGAAATGTATAAGCGAAAATATTTGTTGATATGATTTCTAGGCCTATTGTTTGTGTAAATACTTTCCTCAAGAATCATTTTGTTTTGCATGAAAGTTATGATCAGCGAAATACATACTTTCAAGATGTACATTCAAGCTTGAGTCAAAGGAATCAAGTAGAGGAATTCTTTTATCATTTGCATCATAATGTGTTGTATCATCTTGGTAAGAAGGATGTTGCTATTGATGGTAACATGGACAAAGCCGAGGAGTTCATTGAATGACTCCAAATGGTACATCAAACAGTGCAAGATCAACTTGAAAAGAGCAAAGGCAAATACAAAGCAAGGCACGACAAGCATCGTGTAGATCACAAGTTCCAAGTCGGTGATGAATTTTGGCTTCACATTAGCAAAGAGAGGCTCCAAGGAGAAGGTAAAAAACTGAAACCAAATAGATATGGTCCATTTAGAATTCTGGAAAAGCTTGGTAACAATGCCTTCAAGTTGGATTTGCTTTCATATATCCAAATTTATGTTGTTGTTAATGTTGAGAATTGAAGGTTGTATGAGCTTCCTTTGATTGAAGATCAAGGAGAAAATGTCCAAATTCCTTCCATTGAGGATTTTTCTCCTGAATACCTTGATGGACTACAACAAGACACCATTCTTGATAGAATAACAAGGTCTTCAAAACTAGTGAATGTGGATTAACTTCGAGTGGGGCTCAAAGGAACAAATCCTTCAAAATCCAAATGGATCGAGATTGGAAAGGTGAGGGAATGGTACCCTCACCTGTTGGACAACTGAAAGTGATATTTTAGGGTCCAAAAGGCTTCCAGTGGGGATGAATGATCAGGTGCTCAAAAAATAGCTCAAAATTCAAATTCGTCAAATCATTGTGGAACCTGAACGACCGCATAGTGCTCGTCATCCTGAATCTGATGCAACTCATTTCGCGCAAAAGGAAATCCATATGCTCCTAGAATCATGTTCTAATCACTTTCCCAAATAGGTGAATTTTTGCAAAATGTGATAGCCAAGTTAGCATTCCGTATTACTGGTGTGGCGCTGACTGTATAGCTCTATGTGGTAGGTTGATTGGTCAACGGGCTCCTCTGGCGAATGGTATGTTGGCACGTGGAAGGTACCTAGGTTCAGAGTTGGTGATTTTTTATTGGGTGGTTGGTGGCCAACCACGAGCTGACATGTGGTCTAGCTAGAGGCCGCCATGTGGTAACCCTGGGGCCACCAAAATTTTGGGTCAAGGTCTGGGAAGGAGCAACAGGGGTCAACCTCGTGACCACCAAGCAACGAGCCAAGCATTCTACCAACGCGCCATGCAATAGTTCTTAACAAACTATGTTCGCGGTGTATATTTAAATTAGATGGGCACGTTAATTCTAGGAAAGGGCCATCCCGTGGGGGCCAGCCCTTAAGCACGCACCACAAATGTTACCACAAACGAAGGGGGAGTGGGGGCCTAGCCGGCGGGAGCAGGTCATTGGCCTTAGCCCTGGGCACGTGGGCCCATATGCCCAGGATTTTCAGATATAAGATGTTAGCGGCTAATTAAAGCGTCTGACAATTTTACCCGAAAATTGGCGAAATTAGCGCTATGTTTGCTCGATTTGGGGCGAATTTGTAGGATGGTGCCAGAGTTTAAGGAATTTGCGGTGCGATTAGTAGAAAGGCTTGGAAAATCCATATATTCTTCAATTTTTGACCAAATCAGTAGCAGAAAGAGGCTACACAGGCATTTTTGGGAATTTTGGAGCCATTGGAACGGGTTTCAGAGCTTTCTGAGCATTGTAAATTGATGTATTCACACTTTTGAGCATAATAGAGAGGGCCAAGCCATTAGAAGCTGGACCAAGGAGACGTAGCCCAAGAGGGGTGAATTCCTTCATCATGTGTTGTTGTGATATTGTTTATGGTGATGTTCATGTATGTTATATGTTAATGTTCAGTCATTTGTTTACGTTAATTTGCACACAAAATTTACATAAAAACACTCAAAACTCATGTTTAAACTTGCAATTAACCTCATGAATCCTTAAGCACTTTTAACATAATCTGAAAAGAAATTTAGTACAGCAAAATAATTATCCTAATCAAATCAATGGAAGACTCCCAATTATATTCTTTCCAATTTGACATGGAATAATTCTTTTACTTATGGCCCAACAACCATTTGATAGGCTTTATTAGTCAATGAATTTATTATTTTATTATTTTGTTTTTTTTTTTTTTATGTTTTTTAAAATTGTGTTTATGTCAAGAATGGAAATAGCGTGTTGCTATTAAGAGAAGAATGTGTTACAGGGTAAAAAATAGCTACAATGGACGAATTTATCTGAGATTTGGGGACCCCCAAATAAAATAATTCTAGCTCAAATTTTACAAATAAGACAAATTAATGAAAAGACTTATGAGAAGTAGAAAGTAGAAGACTTTAAACATGTGTTTTGAACCATGCACCTTTAAAATGATAAGAATCCAATAATTACAATCCACTTTGAGGTAGTAACCTCCTTTTACAATGGATGAAATGTATAAGACAATATTTTATGCTCTTAAGATTAGGTCTCCTTGGTATATTTATAAGAGATAAAGGATACAATTATAATGAAAGGGTACAATGAAAGGTTCTTGCCTACATAACAATATAACAATATAAATGTACTAACTCAGTATCTATGATTTAACAAGGGGTTTTATGGTTAACATGAGGCTTTTCTGGAGATAAACATGCCCCGCCCCTTCAAACAAGTGTTATTCTCAACACTTAACTAATTACAGGTGTTTTTGCATGAACAAATCATCTTTCCATGTAACATCTTCCACTAGTGGGTTCTTCCATTTGATGAGGCACTTAGCAATTGCTCAATTTCCCAACTGCTTAACCCTTATTTCTAGGATTGTTTGTATTTATAATATGATATTTTCTTCTTCATTAATATTTAGTAAAATAATTTGGATTGAGATATTGTAAATAATTACCTTCTTTAAGAAAGAAACATGGAAGATTGAGTGTACACATGAAGATGGATGCAAATCCAATTTGTAAGCCATATGTCAAATCATTTGCAACAGCTTATAAGGGCTATAATATCTTGGTGCCAATTTATCATCCTTCTTTTGTCTCCTGAGGGACATTTGTTTGTATGGAGAGACCTTTCTAACAAGGTATCATGCACACCAAACGGAGATCATATGACCAAGTTACAACCCTGCGAATTTGATTGTCCAACTAACCCCAACAGGGCCCACAAACTCTTGGCGCTCCATCTCCTAGGGTTAATGTTTTGGTTGTTTAGGGTTTCCCTTTAATTTTCAATGATAAAAAGGCTCTTGGGCCTCATTGTAAGATAGTTAAGAGGCATGTAGTCACCACATATCTTCTCAGAGATAAGCTACCATCACTTGAGCTAGTTTATTTCCATTATGTATGTAGCATCTTTCAGTTGTATGATATTAATGAAATGAAGATTTATTTATGCTGCATTTTTGTGTTTATGTTTATTATATGTATTTCATTTCATTCCTTCATAAATCTGTACCAATGGTATCAGAGTGGTCTACTCTTTCTTTGTTTTTCTGTGCATGTCCCAAATGAGGTCAGGGCATAATGATTTTAGGCTTGAATTGGTAAAACATTTGCAATACTAGTCTCACCGACCCCGATGACCTCCCATGGTAGAAGAAAAGAAAGATGAGGGAGCAGGAGATCCTTTCAAAATATTTTCTCTAGGAAGCCCTCGAGTGACCAAGGAACACGATGATGGATAACTTTGCCCATATACTTTGGTGGTTACCCACTGGCGAAGCATCTTCATCCAGCAACCATCTTCGAGGTGCCACTCCCTTTAAGGTACAAGTCAACTTTGACATTTACATATTTGAAGGCGAGATTGATGCAAATGTCGTATATAAATGGTTAAATCTCTTAGACGGATATTTTTCGGTTCATGATTTTTCCAATAGGGAGAATATTACTTTTTCACTCCTCAAATCCACCCCCCACGTCAAGGACTAGTGGGAACCCTACTATGAGTAGAGGGACAAGAGGAAACCCTCACTGTTTTCAACCACACCCACTTGGAATTCTTTCCAAGATGCCATCAAGGAATAATATTACCATATTGGGAGCTATGACAACAAGTACAAAATGGACTACGCTGCGACAACAAAGGGATTAAGATGTGCATGAGCTAATGAATTTGTTCCATACCCTATGCACAAAGCTAGGTATCAATGATTCTAAGAAACATCTAGTGCTCAAGTATCATTTTTTTTCACAAATACATTCAGGAGGAAATGGAGTTCCTGAACATCTCCTCGCTTGGTGCAGTATACTGATATGCTTCCAAGAGTGAGCAGAATTTTCAAGTAGAAGAAGCGAGACTTTGCATCTATGAACCCAAAGAAAAGAAAAGGTTCCCCCAAGCCACAGAGAAAAGGGCAAAGCTAGGCCGAGAACCCCAAGACAAGCCCTCGAAGTTGCAATCCAAGAATAATGGGAAAGTGAAGAAGGACATCGGTAAGTGGTGTGAGTTCCATAAAACTCCCACCCACAACACGAACGAATGTCACACAAAGCTGGAACTGGTGGTCGAGTTAAAATACTCAGAGATTAATACATGCTTTGATTCTGAGCCAAAACTCGACAAGGGAAAACATGATCATTGATGTTGAACCCACTACAATGATAACCACCACTAAGCTCCAAAAGGTGGAATCTGAGGATCCAGAGGAGCAGGAGCACCTCTTCCACTTCCAAATGTTGGTAAATATTTCGCCAGTGCAATTAATAATTGAAATTGGGAGCCAAAAGAACCTGATCTTAGCTGATGTTGTTAAGAGAATGAAGCTGCCAAAAACATCTCACCCACAACCATACACCATTGGTTGGCTCCACCAAGGGCGAGATCTCTGTATCAACAGGTAGTGTTGCCTGACTTATAACATCAAACACTTTGCAGATGAGGTATTGTGTGATGTTTCCCCTCTGGAAGTTTGTGATTTTTTATTATGTCGGTCATACCAATGGAAGCATCATGTTGTATATGAATCCAGACCTCATTTTGCTATTATATCTTTGGGTCAGAAATTGTATAAGATACCAAAGGTAGTGCCACCTATCTCCTTTTCTTTGATCTTTGCTAATCAATGCAGTAAGATCATTTTGCAAGCCAAGAAAATTATCTTCCTTATGATTCGCCCTTAGAGCAAGAGGAATACGATGCCCACATCCACAACCTCCAGGCAGGGCTCCTCTACATGGCATCAGTAGATGGACATGGTCGTGGAGGAGTACAGGGACATCTTCACCTCACCCACAAGGGTGCCCCTACACTGTCAGGTCAAGCACTCCATCGATCTAACCTCAGGAATGTGGCTATCCAATGGACCGATATACCAACGCTTTGTTATGGATAATGATAAAATCAAGAGACAGATTAAGGAGTTGTTTCAAACAAGGCACATAAGGCCAAGTTCATCACCCTATGGGATCCTAATTGTGTTGGTACAGAAGAAGGATGTAACCTGGAGGCTTTGTATTGACTATTAGGAATTAAATAAGATCATTGTATGGAATAGGTATCCAGTCTTATGGATTGATGACTTTTTGGGCCACCTCAAGGGAGCCAAATATTTTAGCAAGATTGAATTGAAGTTTGGTTATCAATGGGTAACAAGCAAACCCTGTGATGTGTGGAAGTCTGCCTTCAAATCCAAAAAGGGCCCTTTCAAATAGTTGTTCATCCCTTGTGGGTTGAAAAATTCTCCCACAACCTTCATGAGGTTGGTGGACGACATCTTGTGGCCCTTCACCAACTCATTTGTGCTAGTGTATTTGGACGACATCTTGATCTTTAGCCATAATTGGGAAGATCACCTACACCATATTCAACAGGCCCTCCAAACCCTATGACAACACAAATTATGTTTCAATTTAGAGAAATGTACTTTGGGTATGACCCAGGTTCAATATCTGGGGTACACAATTGATGAGAGGGGTGTGCATGTACACCTAGCGAAGATACAAGTTATTCAGGATTAGCTAGCCCCAACCACTCTAATAGAGATTCACATCTTTTTGGGTCTTGCCAATTTCTATCAAAGGTTTGTGTTAGGATTATCTCATATCACTTGACCTTTGAATCAAGTCAGCAAGGGCATGGTGAAAGAAAGGTTGTTTTGTTCTGAATCCCAACATAAGGTGTTTTTTGAGTTGAAGCATCGCCTCTTCTTTGCACGAGTGCTCACATTACCAGACTTGCAATGACCATTTGAAATTGAGACGGATGCCTCTAACTATGTTATTGGTGTAGTTATTACGCAACAGGGGCATCCGGTGGCATATCACAGTGAGACAATTTCAGATAGTGTTTGAAATTATCCCACCTAATAGAAAGAGATGTATTCCATTGTGAAATATTGTCAATAATGGAAGCATTACATTCTGGGGAATGAAACGGTCATACACACAGACCACCGACCCTTGAAGTTCATATATACACAAGGAAAGTTGTAGAACGATCACCATTAGAAATGGTCCACATATCATAAATAGTTCCATTTGAACTTTAAGTACAAGAATGGCATCACCAATAATGTTGCAAACTGCCTTAATTGACCATCGGTTATGGCATTGACCGTTGTGATCGACTCTTTTGCAAACGAGATTTTAGGATGGCCAATTTAGCACCACATACCAGAGGTTCTTGGAAGGCAAGAAAGTTCCATAATTTCACCTCTAGGACTTACTATTATGCCACTTGGGACACCTATGTGTTCCATCAATTGGGCATGCCAAGATGACTTGGGAGGTGCGCTACAGTCGGGTCACTGGACATTTTTGGGTAGAAAATATAGTGGAAGTGATGTAGAAGTATTTTTATTGGTCGAACCTTGGAAATGTAGTTGGGAAGTACTCAGATCCTGCATTTCCTACACCGTTTCCAAACCTACAATCAAGAAGCAAGGCCTGTATTCTCCCTTGACTAGTCCTAGCTGACCCTGGGAATCCATCTCCATGTATTAAATTCTGGTCCTTCCTGCCACCAAGCATGGCAATGCTATGTTTTCATGGTCATTGACAGATTCTCTAAGATGGTCATTATGATGGTCTACAAGAAGAGTATCACAACAGAATCTACTACCAAACTATTCTTTGAATGAGTATAGGTACACTTTTGGATCCCACAGTCCATTATCTCAAAATAAGACAGCAGGTTCCTAAGTACATTATGGTCAAGCCTCTGATCGTTGTTGGATACCAAGCTCACTAAGTCCATAGCCTTCCACCCCCAAACTGATGGCCAAACAGAGGTTGTCCACATGATTATTGTGCACCTCTTACCCATGTACAAGTCGAAACATCACCGCACATGGGATGAAAGCCTCCCCTATGTCTAGCATAGCTACAACATAGCTCTCCACAGCTCAACTTGCCGCAACTCCTTTTAGGTGGGGTTGGGATTCTAGACACAATGTCCCATTTGAACCTACTCAAGCATATTAGAGCTACCAACTTCATTGAATGAATTCAACACATCCACTAGTAGATCTATGCAATATTGGACAGTAAAATGCTAAGAAAAAACATTGTCATGATCAGCATCGGGTGCCACACAAGTTCCACGTGGGAGACAAACTTTGGTTACATTTGCAGAAGGAGCACATCGCTAGGGCCCAGCACAATCTTCGTCCACTTTAATATGGGCCTTACAACATCACTAATTCTATAGGATAAAATTATTTTGAGCTAAGCATTCCACCATTCCTTAGCATGCACCCAATATTCAATGTGGACCAGTTGCGGCCATACTTTCCCCCATTATAGGACACATCAGATATTTCTAAGAAGCTAACACCAATAGAGCTCAACCCAAGTTGTATTGAACCCACCATGACTGATAGAATCATGGAAACACTGATCAAGAACACTCGCCAATAGAGGATCCAGCTATATCGAGTTTTCAAAGCAGGCCAACTCCTTCTCCATGGCAAGTCACTCACCAAGGACCGATCCATTAGAAATTTCCTCACCTCACAGAGCCTCTGCACACAATGGGGACCATTTCTTCCTAAGGGGTGAATATTCGTGACCACTTGCCTATTCCACCAAAACCTTTAGCTGGTTTCATCAATTTCCTTGATTATAGCACAATTTACTATTTTTATCATTTTTTCGAGTCTTGAAATTACAGAGTTGTTTTGACCCCCTAAACGGCATTTTTTTACATCCACAATAGGCTCATAGCCATAAGTAGGGGCATGTTGCAAATATTTTAGTACTTGGAAAGACCTTTCTGGTGAACCCTAGTGTTGCACCAAGAGTGTTGCAACTCCCAGGGGCTCCTCAACTTAAATTATCAACCTGGGGTTCGTACAAACTTAGAGGTGGCAGTGTTGTATGCATAGTAAGTTAGGTTCTACTCATGCCACCCTTAGTAATGACATGAAATAAGGGTGTTCAAAGAGCATCCTCCAACTTAATTATAGTAAAAACTCCTGATGGAATTGATTTTAACTATGAAAGTGAAAATGTCATTCATTCAACTTATAGATGCTAATTAACATTACATGAGAGGGGAAGGGCTAATCTACTCATAGAAGTGAAGCTACTATATTTTACACATTACACCAAACCAATAACTGACTTGCATGTATCATTGATCTTCATCTTCTTGAAAATCAGAAATCTAACTTGTAACATGCTTGTGAATTAAAAACACTAATTCTACTTTGTTTTGCAGTGAGGAAAAGATGAGGTTGGAGTGGTCTAAGAGATTCTCTATATCATCAAATTACAATTTGTGGGTCATTATTCATCTTAACAAATCTAAGGTTGAAGTGGGGAGAAAAACAGGTGAAGGAAAATGGTGCTACATGCTTGCTACAATTGCTGCTACAGAAGGTCATGTATTGCTACAGGAGGTGGTGTATTACTAAAGGAGGGGTTCCAAGAGTATTTTTAGGGTCGAGATGGTGTTTGAGGGTAGGAGAAGATAGATGAAGGTAGGAGGGAGTGAATTAAGCTTTGGGAAGCCTCCTATCCAAGCTCGTGACCTCTAGAAGGTCTATCTTTCACCAAGGTGGATGCCCACGGTGTCCTTAATTGCCTAAACAGAATGATTGTGGAAATAGAGTTTGAGAGTAGTCCAAAGGGTAAATGGAGAAGATGGAGAAGTCCCAGTGGAGATTAAAATATGTTTTCACCCCTACAAATCAATTGCAACCCTTCAACTGACCAAATTCATGCATCAAATGATCAATAACACTGTGAGATAAACTGTCATGGAAAAGATGAGTTGAATTTGATTAACTTTTGTTCTATTTAATAACACTACTATGATCACTAAAACAACTCCTAAGTTGCAGAAAGTAGTCATGAAAAATGATAACTAACATCTATCTATTTCCAATAAATCATAAACAAATGTTTTTGGACTGAGATTGTAAATCCCTCCAATCACTCTTCCCACAAGAGAGGTGATAGGGAAGCCTGCAATCACAAGTTTTTATAGCTTAACATCTATTACGACAAAAGAAATACATGAAATGCTTGGAAACAAGAACAAGACATAAATATATAAGAGGGGCTAAAGCCTCTCGCTTGAGCCCAAACCCAAGGGTTTCGGCCCTCTAGAACTAGATCAGATGCAGCTCAATAACAAACTTCTTATTAGCAAAAAATAGTAGTCTCATAAATCATATGAAAGTTAACAATAACAAGGTCAAGCCCTAGGCTTAATATCTACTCCTAGCTAAATAAAAAATTTGAATCCTAATGAGCCTTTCAACTAGTTTATTTATACAAAAAGGTAGTTGATGGCAGCTCCCTTGAAAATAGGATTGGTTCCCTCCAATAGCTCGGAAATTGTAGATTTGGTCCTCCTTGAGCTTCACTTGCACTTGGAATTACTCGGCTATTGGTTAATTCAAGCTTGTGAGTGATGATTTGGTGATCTCAAGCCGAGTTAGAGAGTTAAGGAGGTGCACAAGCCTCCCTATATTCTCTCATGTTTGTCTCCATCAAACCCCTGCATAGTAAATGCCTCAAAAATGCTTCTTTTTCCTACAATTTAATCAAATTAGGCCACATATTATGAAAAACACCTTTTACTCTTCTTGCTAATCATATTATGACTACAAATGTTAATTAATGTGAGAAAGGGGCAATTCTAAGGGCTAGAGGATATCATAATGAACCTAAAAATATACATATTAATGGGACCCATCATCACCCCATGTTGAAGGTATTTCTCATTCTATGAGAAAATTAGTCATCCATATGAAGCTCATTCATGGCCCTGGTGGCCTCTCTAACATCCCAAGGCACCTCAGACGGTGTGACCTCCTATGGATTAAAACTTGTATTTGCCTCTATCTTTGTCCATACCTTTTGTTCCTCTGCTTGGTTTCTTTCTTCTTGTAAGCCCAACAGTAAAGGTGGACTAAGTTTGAGTCCTATCCATTTGATTTTTAGTCTTTTCATGATTCCAAGGCATTCCTTTGCCTTTCAGGAGAGTGGTACTCTTTGATTTGTAGACTGTGGGGTAAGTCATGCCACCTTCTTTGACAAGCTATTAGACTCTCTTTTCCTAACGTCATAAAATTGTCCTCAAAACATAGAACAACTTCCTCTTGGGTTGCTATGTACTTAGGTGCTAAATCAGAATTAGACGATATGATGTTGTGATTGCTGATGACAGTTGCAGGGCTTACCAATTCTATTCTAATGTATAAGGGCTCTTTCTCTTCCTTTGTCATCACCTTATTTACCTCTTCAGCCCTTATCTCATCATGTGTTAACCAAGATTTTAATGCCATGAGTTGCATGTATCCCAATCTTGAATTTGGGTCCCAAAATTTTAGATCTATTAGGATCATATTATGCATATAAATCTCAGATAGTTTTTCCATCTCCTCCATACTTACCTTTTTGTAAAACTCAATGAATTTCGAATAAGAATAGAAAAGAAAAGACCCATATTATGATTGTGTCTTAATTTGAAATCGCAACCACTTCTCCTTGAGGAAAAGAGCATAATATTTGGATGGTTGTATGTATTGTATGGCCTCCATAGAGAGACTTTCCATAGTGGCAAGTTGTGTTTCCTTCTCTTGTAGTTGTTCTTTCAGTCTTGTATTTTCTACCTGTATCTTCACCCTCATGATTGACTCCCTCAGTTTTAGGTCACTTAATTCCTTGCCCATTTAATTGATATTTTCCTCCATTAGGCCCACATCTTATACATTTTTTGATTTGGGAATTTTCATCCATCTATGTGCCCTTCCTCTCTCCTTTTCTAATTCAAAGAAGAGTGGGATGGTGTACTTCTATGGTATAATCCTACCTCCTTCAACAAACTTGTAGTAGGATTCTAGATTGGGATGTGAATCATGCTCTTGAAGCTCTTAGAGGCCTTTTTCATCTACTTTTGAGGTGGATGCTCTTTCCTGTAGCTCCTTTTTCTGCTCCTATAGCATCCCTTATCTCTCCTGTAGCTCTTCTTATTTTACTTGATTAAGGGCAGTTTGTGTCTTGGGTTTGTTGAAGGTCACTACCCTGGTGGTGGGCCTTCTCACATATGTCATAGGTGGTTTTGTTTTGCACTTAAGAGAGGTAATCTCCTCAATTTTTCCTTCACTAGGCCCCACTTCTTCCTTTTTACTGGGTGACTCCTCAATAGTGATAGGGACCTTTGAAGGAGGATATGGTTTCCCATGTCTAATCCTGGTGTTCTTCCTTGTTTTGAAATATAGGGGGCCTTGCCTTAGCTTTGTCCTCTTGGGCTTCACAGGTGTGATCAATGTGTCCAATGTGGCAACCACTTCTTGCTCGGTATCCCCTGGAGAGAGACTTGTTTGATGTCCTTGCTTCTCTTTTCCTTGGGGCTTAGAACTCTTCTTAGGGATTTCCTTTTCTTCTATTTGTTTCTCTCCTTCTTCTTCCTTAAGCTCGGTTTATGCTTCCTTTGTTTTTCCTACCTCTTCTTCCTCTATTTTTCCTACCTCTTCTTCCTTCGTTTTTCCTCCCCTACCTCCAGTGTTAGAGGTTGGTGTTTCTCTAGGTGTGATGGCTTGGGTTTCAATGAATACCTCTCTATCCATGTCAACAAAATCAGTCCATAGGACAGGATTCCTTATGTGGCTCAAAGAATCCATCACAATTAATTTGATGAGGCCATGGTAGGATATGTGTTGATTCTTTCCTTCCCTCGCCTTTTGGCCCATTTCAATGATTGATTGTAGGAGGAAATGGGGAACACTAAGTCTTTGAGGGAAAGGAAATTTTGCCTTGAATCTTAATTCATGGAGTAGCCTAAAATGGTAGGGATATACCACACTTAATTTCCCTTCACAAGATATATATTTGACGATGTGATAAGCCACCTCATCCCAAGGGCAAGTTAAGCTCTCCCTTCTCACTCCATTCTTATCTTCTACAAGATTTTATTTCATAATGAAGATTTTTTTCTTTGTTGTGACACTCGCTGCTTCATCCTCTTTGCTCCATCAAGTTACCAAGGGTAAGTTGGTAACTTTTCTTATTGTTTCAGGGCTTAAAGAGATGTCCAATCCTCTGACAATAGTGGTGGCACTATCTTCTCCTTGAGAATGCAATGCCACGACAAATTCATGAGTGATATCATCATCATGCCCTTTTAACAGTTTAATGAAACCCAACTATTGATGCCTTCTAAAAATGTTCACTATAAGAGGGTGTTGGTGAATTCTCTTGGTGTTTTTGGCTTCTCTTCTATTAAATCCTCCCCCCATTTCTTCTACTGACCCTTCTTGGAGTTACTTAGGTGTGGAATTCAATTTTCTTCAGAGAAATCTCAGTGGTAGAAACAGTGTTAAACCTCATTTTTATCAATGAGGGAGAAGGATGCTAGAATTTATATCAAAACAAATTATTTTTATCCACCCCTATCTTGCCTTTACACATAACAATTTCCAAATGACCTATTGCTTAATTTTATATTACAGGTTACCAACTTCAGGCAAAATTTCTCATGTAATTGTATGGAAATGAAGGAGGGAGGAAGACACTTACTCCTTTTCATAATAGCTTTGTATGTGCATGAGGGTTGAAGATAATTTAGGGTCACTGCGGCTCTCTTTCACCCTTAAATTCCCTCTTGCAACTCCTTCGGCCCTCCTGTAGTAGTTCATACCTCCTGAAGCACCTGAAAAACAGAGTTTGAAATAGCTCGTTGGCACCCTAGGCAATCTGATAGAAATAGCTCTACATTCCTCTAACTAATTTTTTTTAAATGAGAGATGGTGCCAATGGAATCAAGCCAAGTACATAATATTCCCTTTGTGGTAAAGGCTCAGATCTCTTTGTTGACATGGCACATACACGAGTTTCATTTTTTGAACTGTTGTCCCCACTCCTTGCAATAATTACCCCTTTCTTTGTGATTATCACCTAACCCCTGATAACCACCACCTCATTTGATTTTACATCTCCACGTTGCATGGGTGACTTAATATGAACTTCAGTTAACTACCTGAGAGTGGCTAAGTTCACTAGCCACCTCCATCCTATTAAAACACCTTTCTCGACCATTAACACATTTTAGCATTTTATGCATAAAGAAGAGGTGAGGGTTGCCATACCTGAACCTACCTGTGGAATGTATTTCTGGAGATGGTTGCATGTTGGAGTTGGGTCTCATAACATCATGATCTTGGGGGATTTGATTTCCTTGTCTTGTTTATGTTCAGGCCTTCATAACTTGATGATCTTCTGACTGATAACCTTGTTATGTGTGCAGGTGCCTTCCCTATGTCCAAGCTGTTGGTGGTGGAGTAGATGGTCTTCTTCGTACAGCTGATGTGCCTCCTCTCTACTATAGAAATGGCTCCATGATGCTCTCTGTGGGTGAAAAAAAAGAATTTCAGTGATTTTTGTTGTGACTATACAGGCTGCTACAGGAGGAGTCTCCTTCTTATAGCAGTCATTTATTCCACCCTTCAAGTCTTAATTTTATATGTCAGGTTGAGGGAAAGTGATGAAAGGAATGAGGACATGATTAGTATCATGAGGAAGTGGTGTAGGTGATAGGAGAATAGAAAACAAAGAGTTTCTGTGTTTTTCATTTAGATACATAATAGAGTGGAATTTTTGAATTTTTTTTTAGCTAGATGGAGTGGATGGGTGATGGGGTTGACATTGGAGGACCCCTCTTAGCATTTCCTAGAGATATCATGGCCTTTTGGTTTCTTTTTCCCATTGGATCCTCCTCCTATAGCCTTATAAGCTCCTCCTGTAGCATTACAGGAGCTCCTATATCATTACAGGTTCCTCCTATAGCATCACAGCAAGGAGGAAAAATTGGAGTCTTTTGTTGATTGGATGATGGAGAGAGGTGGGTATGTGAGTGGAGAATGTGGAAATTAAATGTATAGGTGGAGGAATGGATAAATACACTTGTATATTGTGTTATATAACCATGATTTTTTCACTATTTGGAGTCCTGCAAAAAGAAAATGTCAAAAAAAATGGTGTAAAAACTCATTCCTTGTATTTATCTTTTTCTCTTTTTTTTTCTTTTTTTTTAGACAAGTAAGCTACCTTTGTAGAAGTTTTCAACCTGCATGCGTTCCCTAGGCACCTCAGAGGAGGTTTTCACCTGGGGACCTTTTATCTTTCTTTTTTTTTTCTTTTTTTTCCTAAGATTCCACAGAGAGGTTTTAAACTCAGGGGTTGGCCTCAAATGCCTCATGGAGGTTTTCATCTATGCCCTATTTATTTTTATTTTTTTTTTAGAAATTTGGTGGACTAAGGGCTATGAGCCTCCCAATAACATTTAACTCTCTATTGATTGAACTGAAAAACTCTTTTTTGGACAAAGGTTTCTTGTACGACTTCAACCTTTGACCATTGACAAGTAAGGGAATCCCTTCCTCATCAATTGTTCCGATTTGGATAGACCCATTCTCATGACACTTCTCTGCCAAATAGGGACCCATCCATCTTATCATTAACTTCCCCTTGAAATTCTTGAATCTGGAATCATACATCAGGGGCCAATCTCCTTCTCGAAAATTCCTTTCCCTGATGTTCCTATCATGCAAAATTTTCCTTCGTAGTTGGATTACCTCAGTGTGTATGAGAGCTTTCATTCTGAATTCGTCTAAACCATTGAGCTGGAGCAGCTTTTCCTATTGTGATGTAGTGAGATCCAAGTCTAACTGAGCTACCATCCTAAAGGTGTTGTGCTCAAATTCAATATAAAACAGGGCCCTCTTCCCATAGACCAGCTCAAATGGAGTGAATCCAGTGGTGGTATTCTAAGTGGTGTTGTAGGCCCAATTGGCTTCCACAAGTATCTCTACCCAATCTTTTATGCTACTGCTAACAACCTTAGTAAGATTGTTCTCCAATGCTCTATTTTTGACTTCCACCTTCCCATTTTCTTAAGGGCGATAGAAAATAGATGGCATGCACTCTGTGTGGTGTTGCTTCCTAAGATCTTCAATCAAACTTGACGTAAATTGTACTCCTTGATTGATGACTATTTCCCTTGGAAAACCAAATTTGTAGAAGATGTTTTCCCTTAGAAATTCAGCCACCTTCTTCTCTGTTGTTTCCTTTACTACTTTTGTTTCAACCCATTTGGTCAAGTAATCAATGCATACAATGATATACCTTTTTTTTCCTGATGGGGGATTAGAAATAGGTCCAATGAAATCCATACCCCACTTTTCAAATGGCTCTATAGTCACTTGAGGTTATAAGGGAATTTCATCTTTGGGTGTTGGCTTACCCATTTTTCGACACTAACCACACCTAGTGGTATACCTCCTTTCATCCTAAGGTAAAGTGGGCCAATAATAACTTGACTGGAAAAATTTGAAGGTTGTCCTCTTAGCAACAAAGTGGTCCCCACGGGGTCCATCATGGCATGATGAGAGGATGTTAAATACCTCTTCTTCCCTCACACAGCTTCTTAGGATCTGATTTGGCCCCAATCTAAACAGGTTTCCCCCAATCCAAGTGAATGGGGCACTTGTCCTGACAATCTTTCTTTTCGCCCTGGAGGATAGGTTAGGAGGGAACCTCCCAGCAACAAAATAGTTGGCTACATCAGCAAACCAAGGAAAAATCACTTATATGGAAAAGAGATGTTCATTTGGAAGTCGATCATCTATCATTTCTTCCATTCCTGTAGGAAGGGTTAGCCTTCACAAGAAATTTGCAACCAAATTCTATTTCCCTAGTTTTGATAGTGTTGGACCTGCCAACATTTAGGGGATCTCCCTTATATGAATTTCCAATTAGATCTCGCACCGTATGGTGTCGGAATCCCATCTAGAATACGACCCAATTGTTGATGCAATGGGTTTTAATGATATGCCTTGTGTTAGTGCTCAAATCTACCTTAGGCTGAAATAAGGTAAAACTCGAGGCTACATCAAACCACGCTCAGCCTCGTAGCTAGCCCTACGAGGACAAGAGAGGGCTCTCTCCGGGTCAATCTCGACAAAGATAATCAATGAGGCTCGAGATGACTGAAATAGAAGCTAATTTTAGACTAGGTATGAAGTACAAAGGTTTGATTTGAGTTTTTAGGATTTTTTGTGTTGAAACAGGGAAAGGCAAATTTGGGCTTGGGGATGAGGCATAGTTTCTGTAGAGTTCTGAATGGGGAAAGGAAGGCGATCACCTTGATGCTTTTAAAGGGAATGAATGGGTATATCAGACTGGTGAGGAGCTAAGGAGAGCAAGAAGGTTTCAAGGATTCTCCTTAAATAGGTGAGAACATCGAAAATCAAACAAATTTAAAGGTAGAGCATAACAATCTATGGATTCTACCTTAACACTTCATTTGTTCAATTGCAGAAGGTGAGAGAAGGAAAATGATACACATAACAACTTACAATTACTGAGAGAAGCACACCAATCAAAGACATAAAGCCACTGGATCCAAAACAGTGCTACAAAACCCTGTCTTTCTTAGCCAAAAAATGCAGAAAAAATATGTAAAATGTATGCCAAGCAATCCAAGTGCCAACCTCTCCAATATTGAGAATTACATATATAGACATCCTAAACCTTTCCTTGCCCCTAGGGTCGGATTATCCTTCTAGGATTTAGTTGAACTATTCTAAACAAGGAACTGAAATCTAGGTAGTCAAACAACTTACCCCTATATGCTAGGAAACTAATTCATTCATTTAATTTTCACCTTTAGTGAATGAATCCTCTAGAACAAGTAAAAATGTGCCAAAATTACATCAAATTACATCAAGCTAGGTCAAACACCACATCAAGAGGTGAAACTAGTCATAACTGGCCGAAATTCTGAGCTGGAAGGTGAAAATTGTGCCAAAAACCCTTGTGCGCCGCGCGCTTGAGCCCTGTGCGCTGCGTGCCTTTCCACCTGCTTTTGGGGAACTTCCCGGCATCCAAATTGAGCTCCAGTTAGCTTGTTGGAAAGCCCTGGGTGTCTACTTTCCAACCCAAGTGGAATTTTCCAATTTTGTCTCCATTTGATCCTCCAAAAGTGGATTCTCCCAGAAGTACTTCGTGCTCGTGCAAAAAGTGGCAGAAATGTGATTTTCATGATGTTTTTTGAGCTTTTGATCACCCAAAACTTGATGAAATGTCTTGGAAATTGCTGAGAAGGTGTATTTCATCATGAAAAATCCAAAAATGTAATTCATTTTTCATTTGGACCTCCCAATCTTATGGGTCGCGCACGGCGCGCGGCGCACAGGGAGGCGTGCAGCGCACTGGGCTTGAGGTGCCCGGCGCATAGAGCCTGGTGTAGCACCTTTTTGCAGGAGACTTTTGGAGGTCTTCCCGGTGTCAGAATCAGGTGCAGGATAGCTCGTTGGAAAGGTATTTGAGTCTAATTTCGAAATAAAGTGGAATTGTTCAATTTGGAGTTCATTTTACTTGTCAAAAATTAAATCTCCCAAGACTGGTCAAAATGTGCCAAATGAGGCTGCCTCAAGGCAGAGTGCTGTTGCAGTCAACTTTTGAATGTCTTCCTCAACTTCAAATTGAGCTCATGATATCTCATTGGAAATATATTTGTGTCTAGTTATCATTTGACGCATCAAGAAAGTCATTTGGCCAACCAAGCTAGGATAGAACTTGATTTTCCCAAGGTCACTTCAGAGGTGCATCAATTCTCCCAAGGCAACGGTATTTTTGACATTTCTCTAAAACCATAACACCTGTGTAAAAAGTGAAGGAGGATTTTCTTATTTGGCATGTTTTGGAGAAAAACCTCTCTCACTGTTTCAAAATGCATCTTTGATTGCTCTGGAATATCTTTTGAGTGAAACTTGTCCCAATGTGTGAAACAAAGAATTTTGTCGAAATGAAGGGAAATGAAGGGGATAAGGGGCTTCTAAATTCTTGGGGAAATTTTTGGAAGTAGGGAGGGATGTTATAAAGTAGGGGAAAATGGAATCTTAGATATTGAGTGAGGGGAAGGGGTCCAAAAGGGAAAAACACAGACCTAGCCTAGAAAATTGCCAAGTTGTGGCAAGAAACTAGGGTTTGTGCAAAAATGAGGAATTTGGGGAATCTCAGTGATGAGAAGTGTTTGATAAGGTATATTAAGGATAGGGGAAGGTGTATAAACATCTGGATACAAGTTTTTCTAATGATTTGACCGTCCAAGAGAAATTGCTTTCAAAACCCTAGGAGAGGGAAATGACCTTACCTAGGCGCAACTAAAGCATGAACAAGGTGTGAAATGACCCAATGGAACCTGACATGATGATGAAAACCCTATGAATGATGATAGACTCAGCTGAATAGTGACATGGACCAACATTTGGGAAACTTTGACAAGAGTGAAAACAAACCCTAGACCTAATGCCTAGTGACCAAATTTTGCTTGAAGACTCACTGAAATGAAAAAATTTGACCTTGACACTCTGAGACCACTTTGTAAGAGCATATTTGATCACTGGAGGAAGGCTAGAAAGACTGACACTAACACCTTGGATGAAATAATGCATAAAGTGATGTATAATGACTTTGGTGAGAACAAGTGTGTGACCCTGTGGAGAGTCAAGTGTGATCCATGAAGGTTTTGCCACATGGAAGGGAAAATAAGTGAGCCCCTTAAAAGCTTGTAATAGTACACAGCTTGAAAGGAGCACACAAGCCTAATGACATCACAAGATAATATGTGAAATTTTTCACAAGTTAACAGTGATGAATTCATACAACAACACGCATTCAACAAGATTCGTGCCAATGCAAACGAAATAGTTCATAAGCATAAGCATAAGTTAAATAACATACATTGCAAACATAACAAGAGTAGTCCTACTATATTTGAAACATATGCATGAAAATATGTTGGCTCTGAGATTTTATTAAGTGAAAGTTACAATCATGCATACACCATTGACGGACCACTAGCCCTAATAATGGAACTGAAGTCAACATCACCTGCTCTCCAAAGAAATATACTTCCTTTCTACTACAGAGAAGTCAAGGATTTCACAAAACTCCCAAGCTGTCAACTCTAAGCCTAAGCCTAGCCAAAATATTGGCTCCCAAAATCCCTTTACATGAGTTATGAGGTTCTATTTATGACAAGAGGGGGTGACTCTTCAACTCCCCATTGTGACCTTTGGACTACCATCATGACTCTTCAACTTATTTATAAAATAACTAATTACATTACATCACGACTCTTCACATTCCAATATTGACACTTGGAATTCCACTTACAAATTAATTACAAAATAATATTACAATTTACACTCATACCCATATAAGACAAATAGGGTAGAGCCAACTAGACAACCTAAAAAGAAAAAACACTATCATGCTTGAGTTTGGGAGAACTCAAGCTCAGCAACTTCCAATTCTTGTTCCTCGATCATGTATCGGTACCAATCTTGGTATTGTGCGATGAAATCCCTAAAATGTGTGATGGTGTCTGGCTGGAAGCGAACACTATTCTCCATGGCATCTGGGTACAATGATTTGGAACCAGTTTCAACTTCCTTCTGAAGCATGAGCAACATTGTCCACATTTAGACAGGGCCACCAATGTAGTTTTGCATGTTCTATCTATTCACCTCCAAATCTTCCAGGTGGTAATTTTTCTCAATTACTCCAAGTATTCCTCTATCTCCCTCCTCACTTGATTCTTGGGTTTGGCTTCAGTGAGTGAGCCAACTGATGGGATCCTGTGGGTCTTTAAAAATAAATCCAAGTTGTTGTATAACCGTTCATATGAGGTTTGAATGTTGCCAATGAACCAGGCAAGTTGTTTGTTGTTCTGGATCAACATCCGCACTCTTGATTTCTCCAGCTCTACCTGTGGTTTCATTTTCTTACCCAAGTCAAGTGATGACCCTTTGTATCGCATTGTCCATTCATGCATGGTAGCTATTGCATCTTGCACATTTTTTAGAGTTTTGATAAAGTATTTACACTATTGCTGCAAACCATGCATGAAGAAAATTACCTCATGCACGGTAACAAGATCTTCATGGAGATTCAGCATTATCTCTCCAAGTGTTGATACTTCACTAAGTATCGCTGCCCTCATTTCCTCTAGATGGACCTGTGCAAAATTTGTATTCTGAGTTGTTGCGCAGATCTGCTCAACGTCTTGCCTGACATCCTGCAAGTTCTTTTCCAATTGCTTGTTCTAGGCCATCATATACTGAGTGTTTGATTTTGCTGCACCTGTGAAGGCCAAGTTGGCTAAGACAATGGCTTCTGTATTCCTCCTAATTGTCAGCCATAATCACCCTTTCTCTAATAAATGCAGTAGATGTGATATCATCTAGAAAAAGCTTCTTACATGCTTATACATTCTTCTTTTGAAGTTCATCGTACAACAGGTTGTACGTATCCATAACTGAATCATCGTCAAGAGGAACAAATTCCCTTTCCTCACCTAGAGTTGACTTTGTTGTTGGAGGTGTTGGAGACTGAATAGTGACATGTTGTATGCTAGGCATCAAGTCGACATCTTCATTTTGCAGCTCTGGTTTTGCCTTCGTGTCATCAATCATTATCAACTCTTCAACTTGTTGATCAAGCTCTGTGTTTTGCATTTGTCTGCCCTCCTTCTTTGTTGGTTGTAGGTTTCTTTCTTTCTCTTCAACTTGTTTTTGTGTTGTTTCTTCTACTATTGCACTTTGTATTTCTTCTTCTTCTTGCTTTTGCTTCTCTTCTTGTTCTTACTTCTGTTTTTCTTCCTCCAATCTCCTCTTCTCTTCCCTCTTCCTCCGTTCTACTCTCTAAATCCTATTTTTCCTCTTTTCCCCTACTTCTAAAGCCAATTTCATAATAACTAGATTTGATTTCATCTTGCAACTTTGTTCTCCCCTCGTACTATAACCAACCTTTCTCTTTCCCTTATCCTGCGCGGGGTTTCTCCCTTCTGCTAACACTACTTCCGGAGTAGCTTCCTTCTATGGAGTGACCTATGAAGTTCCTCTAAAACTGACTGGCTCGTGGATCTTGGAGGCATAATAGAGATTCTTCCATGGATCCTCCTCCTACCAGTGAAATGTCTTGTTGAGCCACTGGAAGTTAATTCTCGCACAATGGTCATTGAAAATACCATGGGGATCATACGAATTAAAGTCTAAAGTAGTGAATGAAAACTTCTCTATCACCTTTCCTTCGGTATCTGTGACCTTTAGGTTCTTTGTCTCGTACAAATCAATTTGCATAGGAAGAGTTGACCAAGGTGATATCTTATTTCTGTGAAAAGTTGCTAACCCTATGGAGAGATGATATGACACTTATTGCATGATAAGCTTTTCAATGGCATACCTTAGAAAAAGATGCGGTGACTTTTGACCCCCAAACACTCTAAGGAAGGTGTCATCTCATGAGGCAAACCATTCTGTAATCTCTGATACTACTTCCATTTCCCCTGGTGACATGCAAGGTGATTCTTCCTCAAAGATCATCTTGTATAGCAGGATGAGGAAGTGGCCAGTTAGCTTCTCCATAACTCCTCGATGGTTGCAATCCAAGAGAATCTTAAAGTGGATGTGCATGGCATGGTCTCGATGTATCCAAGCCCAGTTCATGTCAGGGAATGCATTAGGTGCATAGATTACATCGAGTAAATATGCATACATATAAAATATCACTTGCCCGCCCTTGGGAGGATTAAGGGAATTACCTACATGGATACTTAACTATCGAGACAACAAGTTTGACCAGCTAAACAGCTTCCCCTTGTTCACAACCTGGTTCAATAAGATTTCCCACCCTTCAGGAAAGGTCTCTGTGCTCTATTGACTGTAGATTTTGCAAGATAAGATTATCAATAGCTGATAGGCCCTCCTAAGAAGCCTTGTCTTATATGTGTTTTTGGGTGTCTGTCAAATTTTTTATGGCTCTTTCACCTAGCTCTTAACAACATCTTTCGTTCCCAAATAGTTGTTGGTGGCATAGAAGTATGAATCCATGAGTGTTTCTTACTCGGGAAAATGGCACCTATGACGATAATATTCTACCATAGAAGTAGAAATATTTCATCTGTTGGCACTGCTCAAAGTCATGGTCTTCACATCAATATGTGAGACAGTCCAGTTGATGACATCTGCACATGGTAAGGCTAGATATATGCATGCAACCCTGTGTAGCCCTGATTTCTGGACATCAATGTATACATGTTAGTCCTCTAGATTGTCTTCGATGTTCTTTTCTTAAAAGGATTTGTTCACTTTCTACCATTTAATATCTTATTCCTTTTCCACATAGAGTTGAGTGTCTGAGTATACTGGAAAGTTTACTGGCATGCTCTCAATTGCTTCCTCGGTACTTCTTTATGTGGTATCTTTTAAGGCAACTCTCTTAGGTGCCATGGTAACAATGGCTACTAGAGAGAAGTACTCAATAACTATGGCACCTGCAGGAAGGAAGAGACACTCATGGAAAGAATAAATTAGCTTTTGCAAATCTACTTTCAAAGTAAGATCATGCAGCAAACTAGTGCATTGATGAACAATACTATGTAATTTTGATGAACAAGGAAGGGAGACTTGCAGACGGAACAACACATTGTGTAGCCTCAGTAGCCAATGATGCAGCCTGAGGCTTGATACTACGCATTTCACAGTCTCAGCAGCTAGTGATGCAGCCTGAGGCTTGAGACTGTGCAATGTGCAGTTCAACCTAGGCAATAATAGGGAGAGACTATGCATTTTGCAGTCTTAGTGGCCAAGGTGGAAGGACTGGTCCCTGGGACTATGCAATGCATATTTGGGCTAGCATGTATTGTGCATTTTGCAATATCAAAGGCCAAGCCTCAGCTTGAGCTTCAGACTTGCGCAATGCCCATCTGAGCAAGGCAATGCATGACCACTAGAAGCGCAAATTTGCCCAATGGAGATGTGGGAAACAAGAAGATATAAGAGATAATGAAAATTAAAACATAGATCTGACTAAGTATGGATATATCAATGTGAATCAAGTATAGAAAATCAACAAACGGAAGGAAAAACAAATATGTGAGGAGAGTCATTGAAACGCCAATCGTTGGTGTGTAAAAACAAGAAAATCGTTGCGACACTTATGAAAGGTGAATGACAAACTAAAACAACACTTCTACAAGCTAATACAAGTTAAAACACCATCAACCATGAAGAAAAACAAGCAAAACATTACTCACAGAAGCGAAATGACAAAAAGCTATAGAAAAAATGGTAAAAGACGACAAAAGCAAAACTCACCCAGAAAAGTGACACAAACTCCACCGAAGGCTCCTTGATCTCCTTGGGAATGCTAGAGCTCCAAGATCAAATGTACAAATTAAATCTAAATGCGTATATAAAATAGATTTGTGCATATTCAAGTTTATGACATGCATGCCTAAAATCAAGGAAAAAGCGACACTTGGTGGAAATTTTTAAAAATAGGGATTGTGCCACCTCCAGAAAACTAATGATGAATCCCTATTTTCTAGGATTGATTTTTTTATTTTTGCTTTTTTTTCTTTCTTTCTTTTTTGAGAAATTTTCCATGAACACTGCCAAGGAACATTATGCACTTCTAGAGAACTATGCAACTCCCTGACTCAGTGCATTTCGCAGTTTCTAAGCTCAAGGAATGGATTGCGCATTTTCTAAGCTTAGTGTTGGGATGTCATCCATGAATATGCAATTCTCAAGCTCAAGGATGAGCTAAAATGAAGGATTGCGTAGTTTCCATCATCAAGGTTGGCTTGCCTTCCATAATTGTGCAATTTTTGGAGGCAAGCCTAGGACTGCTACAAGGTCAAGTCATAAGGTTAGATTGTGCCTCAAGAGATTAGTTAAGTATGAAAACAAGAAAACACAAGCACAGATGAAAGGAATAAGTCTTAATCAAGTCATGAATACTTGATGATAGTAAAATATATGCTCATGTAAACAGAATGGAAGGCACTAAAATCAAAACATAGGATAAATTTTGGGGGGTGGTTGTAGCAGCTACAACACCTCGTTTATCAACAAGAGTCAAATAAAATTGTTGCAATAATAACAACCATATAATTATCCTAGCATTGACATCAGGTTTATTCATTAAATACTTAATGGTTGCATGATCAATGTGAACCAAATTTTGATAACCAGTGATATAATGCCTAAACTTCTTCAAAGAATGCACCACAACCAAGAGTTCCTTTTCAGTCACAGTATAATTTAACTCATATTTAAAAAGGTTATTACTGATGAAATAGATATCATAAGGAAATTTTCCTTCCACTTATCCTAAGGCATCCCCTACAACTTTTTCTGAGGCATTTGTGTGTATATGGAAAGGTAATGCCCAGTTAGGACCCCTAAGGATGGGTGCAGTGGTCAGATTTTTTTTAGTATTTCAAAGGCTTCTTGATAGTGGTTTGTCCAACAAAAATATGAATCTTTAGCCAACATTCCAAACAAGGGTGAAGCCAATTTGCTAAAATATTTAATGAACCTCTTCTAATACCCACCTAATCCAAGGAAGCTCTTGACATCTCTTTGTTTCTGAGGGATAGGGACCCTTTTGATGATGGAAATATTGTTTGGGTCAACTTGTATCCCTTCCTTGGATATAGAATGGCAAGGGACAGTCCTAACATTCATCAAAAACGCATATTTCTGAGGGCTCGAGGAGAGATTCATTTCAATACATTTCATCAAGACTTTGCATAGATTGGAGAGAGCTTCTTGGATCCATAAGGAGTGAAAGTTTCCATGTATATCTCAACAGAGTCATGAACAAGTTTGGAAAAAATACTCAGAACTTCCCTCTGAAGAGTAGCAAGGGAATTTCACACTCTGAATGGAATAACTTTATAGGAAAAGGTACCCCAAGGACATGTAAATGTGTTCTTATCTTGGTCTTTAGGGATTATCTGGATTTGGTTGTATCCACTAAATCCATCTAGGAAGGCGAAGAATTAATTTCCTGCAATGCCATCTAGGACTTGGTCAATGAAAAGCAAAGGAAAATGGTCCTTCTTTTTAGCCTTCTTAATTTCCTGGTAATCAACACAGATTCTCCACTTCCCATTTTTCTTGGGAACTAAAACAATAGGTGACACCCACTCACTATCTAAAATGGGGTATATGAACCCTGCATCCAGTAGATTTTTTAATTCTTCTCTCACAATGTCCTTAAGAGTTGGGTTCACCCTTCTCTGGGGTCAGACTTTCATCCCTCTTTGATGTAAATATGATGAGTGAAAATTGAGGGATGCACACCTTTCATTTCCTTATAATCACAAGAAAAATCATCCATGTGTTGCCTCAGTACATTGCACAATTGTTCTTCATGTTTTTCCAAGAGAGAGGGGTTGATCCTTAGAGTTCTGGATGGGCCAAACTCTACAATCTTGACATGTTCTAGGCTACAGTCAACAAAGCACAATTCATTCCAGGGACTACTCTCAGATTATTTTAGCAATTCCTCAAATGGTATGGTAGTGGGAGGGTGGTTCTGTAAGATATGGTCAGTAAGGTCATCTTCACCAAGTTATCCCCCTCCTATAACAATATCTAGAGTGCAGACTGGGTAGGGGATTGTGTGATATAATTCATCCTCTAACCATATGGGTAAATCATGTTCAATAGAAGGTTGAGCAGGAGGATACAACACAAGTTGTTTTGATAAATGTCAATTTTTTGTAGTCATGTTCCCCACCCTACAACTAATGTAGGCATCAACAGTGACCAACCAATGTCTTCCTAAGAGGAGAGGATAGCCATTAAACTTGAGTTTGGGTTAGATGGCCAGAAAATCAGTAGGGTACTTCTAGGAGTCAATGGAAACCATGACATCCTCAATAATTCCCTCAGGATCTATTGTGGATCTGTCTACAAGCTGAAACCCTATGATGGTCTTTCTCAAAGCCCCTTGGAGATTGAGCTTCAACATGGTTTCCCTAGTCATCACATTGATTTCAGGCCCAAGACCAATCAGCATATTAGGGACCATAATCCCATAGATGTGCACATCCACGACTGAGCTACAATGGTTTAGGTATTTTAGGGAAATCACCCTCCCAAGCATCAGATCAGATAGTTGTCCAACAACATTGATGGTGGGGGTATTTCTTCTTCTTCTCCCATGCCTTTCCAAAAAAATTTCCTTAATAAGCTTGTTGTAGATGGGAACATATGTAATTGAGTGGAGAAGGGGTATCTTTACACACAAATTATTCAATTCTCCCAGAAGTTCAACCTCTTCGACGGTGTGTTGGTTAGGGTAGACCAACCATTCAAGATAGAGGGATGTATTGACGTGAGGGGCACTCTCTTCCTTCTCTTATTGACGTGAGGGTGCTCCCATATGGGAGCACCCTCCTAGACTGAAGGTTGATCTCTTGGATTTCCATAGCATACGAAGGATAGGATGTCTCTCCACTATAGACCTGTTGTGCCTACTTATTCTTTAGGTTCAGATTGGGTTACACAGGAATTTGAGGTGTCTTAGGTGGGCTATGAGTAGTTAGTTGTAGTTAAGGTTGGGGTGGAGGTAGTAAAGCAGGAGGATGGTTTTTTTGAGGCTTATACCCTTGTGAGGGGTTGCCTAATTAGGAATATTGGGCTGGATACGGCTTAAAATGATGGTTGACATGTTGAGGAGGATATGGAGGAGAATAAGGCCAAGGAGGGGTTGTAAACCATGATGGATGAGTGGAAGGGTACCAAGGCCAGAAAGGTGCATCCTGATTTGGATTGTAGTGGGGATAATGTGCACCTTTAATTCCTTGTAGATATGGCTGAGGTCCTAGGGGTCTCCTTTGGCTAATGAAGCACAGTTGTTCTAACCCACTCTCTACTCCTTCCCGGTATATCGCCTTTAGGCCTGAACGAGAGAGGCATTTGTTTTTTGCATGATTCTCTTCACATACTAAGCATATTTCTATGGCATTCAATGGGAATTCATTCTCATGATGTATTTTAGTACATATAGGTCAAGTAGCTAATGCCCTTTGTAGAGCCTCTAACCTACACCTCATCATTCACTATTATCTACTATTTTTCATCACCTATCTCTCTCTTTCACCTCATTTTCCCTGTTAAACCACCCAGATCATTACATTAGATGTCATTAAGCATGATCAAGTGAACTTTGCTAATGTGTGACTGTTTTGTTTAGATTTTGACATATTTACAGGCATTCCGCAGCTCTCTGCCGATTCCGCAGCTATCTGATGATTCCGCAGCCATCTGGAGATTCCGCAGCCTTTTTGTTGTTTTCAAGGTTCCACGTGTCACTTTGCCAAACGAGCCACATGGGTACTTAGGTATCAAGGTGCTCGAGGTTCCTGTGCCATTTGTTCAATCATCCACGTCATCCATACCTCCGGTCAAACAGGGGCAAGATCCGGTCAACGAAGGCAGCTAACGGTGATACGTAAGCTGTTTGGTCACGTCAGCTCAGACGGTGGCATGCCCGTGTTTTGCAGGACGTGGGGAACATAATCTAATCTTGGATTTAATCCCCATGACGACCAGGACCTCTAGCTCACCCACGCAGGCTCATGACGTGTTTATTTAGTTTTAATTGCACATGACAGTTTGTTATTTTTCCGTTTCTAGCAGCACGCATAGGCCATCCTTCAGATGTCTATAAATACTTGCGTCTGCGTACGCTTAAAGAGACTTTTATTTGCTGTATGTTTGTGAACTTATTGTAATTTTTGAGCATTTCCAAACTCTGTTTTTATAGTGCTGTTCTAGCACTCTTTACTGTGAATTTCTGCATATGGAGAAATAGAACCAGCGCTATTTTGGAGCTTTCAACACTTTGAGTCTTCTTGGGTTATGTGAATGGAGGGCCCCTATTCATACTAGCCTTGTATAGTATTTTCATATTCAGCATTCTCTTTTCTTGATTTATGTACAACATAATTTACCTCACTTTAATTCGTTTTGGATCCTTTCTTTAAGCTGATCAGCATTGCTTTTTTGCAGGTTTTGACCCGGGATTATTAATGTGTTTTTGTGTTTGCTTTGCATCTAATGGTAGTTTTAGTTGACAGATTTAAAGCTGTTGCTCCTTATTTTATTTTCATAACTAGTTTTTAGTTTTAATTTTCAAAATTGTCTGCTAATATATGTATGGTCTCTTACTATAAATTGTTTATCTTTTTAGAGATCAGAATACTAATCACTTGCAGCTGGCTTTGAGTGCTTTCTAGACTAATCCTTAGCTACTCTCTAATCGTGCTTTACACAGTACTATGTGATATAGGCAGAGAGTTAGAAAGAGCAAAATAATACCACTAGTCTTTAAAGTAGATTTTCTCATTTTTATCAGTTATTAGACTTACTTTTAGCTACTTCTTAATCGTGTCTTACACAGTACTATGTGTTAGAGGAAGAGAGTTAGGAAGAGATAAACTTTATCATTGGTCTTTTAAGTGATTTTCTTATTTTTGCAACAGCATGAATGGTGTCTAATGCCATCAGAGAGTGGTTCTTTGCTTTCAGTTATTTTAATTCATTTCCTTCAAAGTATTCCTTTCTCAGCAATTAGTTAAGAATCACTAATCACACACCCTCACTCATTTAGAATTCACTCTACACACACCATCACTCATTTGTTTATAAATACATCACTTCATCTTAGGAAGATAAAATAATCACAAACAACACCCCCAAACGACAAAAAGCTTTAAGAGGTTGCGTACATATAGTACACCTTTACTTCATCAGCTTACAAGCCCCGGGTTGACAATTAATGATATCAATTTAGGAATACTAAATTGACCAAACATTTTGGCGCCGTTGCCGGGGAAGTGAAATTAAGTAGCCATATTCTTTAAAAAAAAAAATAACAACAACATAAGATTTCAAGGAAAGGAGTTGATAACCTATCAAAGTATGCTCTCCTCTTGCACTGCAAAGTGATCTGGAGGATCAGAAAAGAGAAAGTTATTGATTTAGTAGTTTCTTGAGTATGCTCTCTTCTTGCACCTAGAGTGAACTGGAAGATCAGAAAAAGAACTATTAACTTGACTTGAAGAAAATAAAAAATGACATGCATAGAGCTAGAGATTCTAGAGGAAGGTTTTTAGCTAGAGCTCGAGGTTCAATTTTTACAAGTCCATCTGCTCCAAGGGATAGACAAGAGACACCTCCCTTATCTCCAACCGACACTCCTAGTCCTAGAATTCTTGGAATTCAAGAGCTGTAATCCTCTGTGTAAGGCCATAAATCCACCGTGAATTTTTTGTGAAGGCTATTACTAAAGCCGTATCACCTCCTTTTCTACAAGTTCTAGAACAGAACCATGAATTTCCTAAGTAAAGGCTAATGTTGAAACCGTGTTAGAGCAAGCCGTAAAGCCAATGGGGAAACTCTTAAGGGCAGAACCAGAGGGTTCAAAATTTCTAGAAGGTTATCCTCAGGTGAAAGAAGCATTGCAAAAAGCCAACTGGCTACAATGCATTCAAAAATTCAAAGGGTACCACAAAGAGGTTACCAAAGCCTTTGCACGGTCTTTCAGAGATAAAGATAATTAGGTAGAGGTGGGAGATTTAAAGTTCACAGTCACAGAGGCCAGCATAGCACAACAAGCCACATCACTCCCATAGACTGGAGAAAGATGGTTCAAAAACCGATTAGTGCAAGGTCAACAGTGGAAACAAATCTTGAAAAACCCAGGTATGGATACCAGCATTTTCACAAAAGGAATTCCTGTTACT
>APFE031637332.1:79320-123349 GCA_000404065.3 Pinus taeda
CTGCAAGAGGATAAGATAATGTTTATAGTCCAAATATTATTAAGAGATAATAATATTCGACTGTTCTATTTTTTGACTGGCAGTCTAAAAATAGACTCCGCCCATATGTCTAAAAATAGAGGTCCATCTATTTTTACCAACATGACCAATCATCCATAAATAGCATCCTGTAACTCATAGACCATGGTCCATATGTCTAAAGATAGACTTTGCGCCAAAAATAGCCTGCGGGCCCACTTAGTGAAGGCGACTTCTTTTCACTAAGCTCCATCATCTTGTTGCATTTTCAACGGCCTCAAACTTCGTAGCCTAGAAGGCTAGAATCTTATCTGTTCTAGATAGGAATCATGTCAAGCACTTCACCCTGAAGATGACAGTGATCCCAGTTGACCCAGCTGATATCAACAAGTACGAGGAGGCAATGGAAAGGGCCAAGAGCATCATCCTTGATGGGGTCAAGGACCATGTAGTACCACATATTGCCGAAAAGGACACGGTAAATGAGACATGGGAGGACCTAAAGAAATTGTACCATCATACTTTTGTGCAGAGAAGTATGCTACTAGAAAATCAGTTGCGGTCATACCAAATGCAGAAGGGAGAACAAATCGACACCTTCCTCAGTCGATTGAAGGAGATCCAGGATCAGCTAACTTTCATAGGGGCCACGACGGATCAATAATTGATGGTGAGAATAGCCCTAAATGTAGTCTCTAAAGACTGGGAGGTGTTTGTCCAGATCATACTGGGCAGGGCGACCCTTCCAGATTGGGAGGAAATGTGGGCGGCTCTTCGCCAAGAAGAGATCAAAAGGCTAAGCAAGGCAGGAAGCAGTGGTAAGGGGATTATAATCAAAAAGGAGGAAGAAGAGGATTTTGCCCTAACATCTGAGGGAAAGCAGGAGAAATGAAAGAAGAAGGACCTCTCTAAGGTCAAATGCTTCCACTGTGGGGAACTAGGTCACTATGCGGGCTAGTGTCCAAGGAAGAAGAGCAAGGGAGAGGCTTCTGAGACCAAGGTTGCGCCAGCAAGGGCGGAGAAAGAAGTGGAGACAGATGATGATTTTGCCATGAGTGCTCACACACCACTTGAGCAGAAGTGGGGAGACATCAAGCTGTAGTCAAACGGAATACAGGTGATGAGGGGTAGGATCCTCAAGGTACCCAACCTCTTGGATTATACCTTGATACAGGAGCCCCTAAGAGGAGTAGCAAGACTGGCAGATGTCAGTAGAGATGGATACGGATGGAGTGACAAAGGGAGCTATAGTGCAGGAGTCCCAAGACAACATGAGGCAGCAGTGCGAGATGAACAGAGTTGTTGCAGCAGAGCAGAGGTTAGAGAGGGAGCACTTGTCAATGACAGAGGGAGCTTCAGCATCAGGAGTGTTTCTAGCATGACAAAGATGTCAGAGTTGGGAGATCAGTTACTTACTTCTCAGTAACTGAGTTGCAGTGCATCAATTAGCAGTGGCAGTTCTATGGGTCGCATGATGCAGCATGATGAGAGCGGTTGCAGTGCAAATGCAGCAGTGGTAGTGGCAGGGCCATGGACAGCAGCACGGATGCAGAGGTAGCTGCCGTACAGATGCGGCAGTGCCAGTGGTAGGGCCATGGGTAGTAGTACATGATGCAACAATGTAGAGGATGTTGGGCAGTAGGCCTAGCATCAGCACAGGGACCAATGCTGGATGATCGGGGTGATGCTCAGTGAGGAGTATTACTAGAGCACAGTCCTCGCTAAGAGGGAGTGTTGATTTAGGGTAGCACTGGATGTACTCTAGCCATGAAAATTGGTGGAGAGGCTAAAGAACATGAGATCTCCAATACCCAAAACTGGTTTGGGCAGAATCTAACCAATTTGGGAGATATTAAAATAATTAATATTTTTAATGGAGTCCCTAAGTCTAAACTTAGGGAAAATAAAATATTAATGTGAATTAATATAAAACTGAGTTAGAATGGTCCAAAAGTCATGGATCAAGCCAGATATAATCTTAGCCATTGATTAGGGGCTTAATCTCGGTCATTGAATTGTCAACGAGAAAAGTATAAGAGGAGGCTTTAGGGTCACTTGGAGAATACACCAAGTTGATCAAGATTTTGATTTTCTGGGGGAGGGTTCATTGAGGAAGTTGAAAGAGTGATCAGAGTTGCAGCTGAGGGGTACTGAATACAAAAGCATAGAGGCAGAGATAGCACTAGGAGAATCAGCATAGAAGCCAAGAGAAAGGGACGCAGAACCAACCAGAAGCTCACGCAGAGCCATCCAGGGCTCAGGCAAAGGCATCCAAGAGTTGCACAGTTCCTCAAAGGGCTAGCGTGGGTGACGCAGAGGCTCCAAGGGCTGACACAATGCCTCCATAGGCTAACGCAAGGCGAGCTACGGTGACGTTGGGCAGATGTTGGGCCAGAAAGGGTTGACTCAATCCCTAGAGGTTGACGTTGGGGTTTTCGAGGGGCAGATTGGAGCTGGGAGCTATCGGAGTGTTTATCTGAGTTTTCATCTGGAACATTTGTCTCTGACTGAGAGGTACTACTGCTGAGATTATTCTCTATTAGGTGAGACGATTTTGGCACCAAAATTGTATTCTGAAACTGCTTAATAATAAAACCCTCAGATAACTGCACTGATTTTCCCGTATTGGGTTTTTCCAGGAAAATTGGTCCAAAAACAACAGTGTCACTTGTGTGCTTGTTTTGTTTCCTTCAGTTGATGATATGTAATGTGTTGAGCATGTACTTGTATTTATTTTCAGTATTTACATGGTAAATAACTTGTTCATTAATCAGAACAAGTAGGCAGAAATAAATCAGAAGAGTACATGAAGGGTTTCTAACAGATAGACTTAGAAATTCCAACACCAAGTAGACTCATAAACCAGTGTAAGGTTGCATCTTTGAGGGTAGAAGGAAACAACTTCAGATTCTTCTCATCAGAGGCATAGTCATAGGTCCTACTGAAAACAAGAAACTCAAACATGAAGGTGTTAGGATCTTCAGAGGTTAGGCCATGGAAATTTGGAAGGGAATCAAGTCTTATATTTTTCATTCTATCCTATCCATTGGTTTCTCTAATAGGGAAGAGCTCATTTTTCTGGTTTTCAACCATAGTTTGAGTAGGTGAGGTAGGTTCTTCTTCTCCAATAGGCCCTTCAAAAGCTTCAGTTGGCTCACCTAAAGAGTCTTCTAACTCCCCTACAATCAGAGAGGGAAGTTCATAGCCACTAAAGAAGAGTGAAAGTTGGCTACTTGAGGGAGTGGGGATTTTTGGTAAGAATTTTCCTTGGTTATCCCTACTCCTGCGAGGCATGAAAGATTTTTTTTTGTTTGAATTTTTCACTTTTTCAAAGTAATAAGACTAAGGCAAGACAAAAAAAAAACAATGCTTAAGCAGAAAAAACACCTACTTAGACAGCTCCCCAGAAATGGAGTCAAAATGTGGTGAGCCCTGGTATTGCACCAAGAGTGTTGCAACTCCCAAGGGCTCCTCAACTTAAATTATAAACCTAGGGTTCATACAAACTTAGAGGTGACAATGTTGTATGCACAGTATGTTAGGTTATACTCATGCCACCCTCAGTCATGAAATGAGATCAATTTGTTCAAAGACCATTCCTCCAACTTAACTATAGTTAAAACTCTTGATGGAACTAATTTTAACTATGAAAGTGAAAATTCCATTCATTCAACTTGTAGATGTTGATTAACATTACATGAGAGGGAAAGGGCTAGTCTACTTGCAGAAGTGAAGCTACTGTATTTTTCACATTTCATCAAATCAATAACCTACTTGCATCTATCATTGATCTGCTTTACATTTTCTTGAAAATTAGAAATCTAACTTGTAACATGCTTGTGAATTAAAAACACTAATTCTACTCTATTTTGTAGTGAGGAAAAGAGGAGGTTGGAGTGGTCTAAGAGCTTCCCTAGACCATCAAATCACAAGTTGGGGGTCATTATTAATCTTAACCAATATAAGGTTGAAGTGGGGAGCAAAATAGGTGGAGGAGAATGGTGTTATAGGCCTGCTATAGGTGTTTCTACAGGAGTTCATGTCTTACTACAGGAGGCGTTGTATTGCTACAGGAGGGGTTCCGAGAGCATTTTGAGGGTGGAGATGGTGTTTTGAGGGTACGATAATATGGATAAAGGTAGTATGGAGTGAATGAAAGTTGGGGAAGCATCCTAGCCAAGCCCAAAACCTCTCGGAGGTCTATCTTGCACCAAGGTGGATGCCCACAGTGTCCTTAATTACCTAAACAGAATAACTGTGGAAATAGAGTTTGAGAGTAGTGTGAAGGGTAAATGGAGAATATGGAGAAGTCCCGGTGGAGATGAAAAAATGTGCCCACCCCTGCTGATCAATCACAACCCTGCAACTGGCCAAATGCATGCATCAAAGGATCAATAACATTGTGTGATAAATTGTCATGGAAAAAAGGAGTTGAATTTGATTAACATTTGTTCTATTTCATAACACTACTCTCATCACTAAACCAACTCCTAATTTGCATAAATTAATCATGCAAAAGGATAACTAACATCTATCTATTTCCAAGAAATCATAAACAATTTTTTTTAGACTGAGATTATAAATCCTTCTAATCACTCTTCCCATAAGAGAGGTGATAGGGAAGCCTGCAATCACAAGTTTTTATAGCTTAACATCTACCGCAACAAAATAAATACATGACATGATTGGTAACAAGAACAAGACAGAAATACAGAAGAGGGACTAAAGACTCTAGGTTTCTAGAACTAGCTCAAATGCAGCTCAATAGCAAACTTCTCATTGGCATAAAATAGTAGTCTCATACATCATATGAAAGGTAACAATAACAAGTTCAAGCATTGGGCTCAATAGCTACTCCTAGTTGAATAAAAAATTTGATTCTTAATGAGTCTTTTAGCTGGTTTATTTATACAAAAGTGTATTTGATGGAAACTCCCTTGAAAATAGGAGTGGTTCCCTCCAATAACTCGAAAATTGTGGATTTGGTCCTCCTTAAGCTTCACATGCGCTTCTAGTTACTCAGATGTCAGTGAATTCGAGATTATAAGTGAGGATTTGATGATCTCAATCTGAGTTAGAGAGTTAATGGGGTGGACAAGCCTCCTCTCCTTGTTGTCTCCATCAAACCCATGCAAAGTAAATGCCTCAAAAATGATTCTTTTTCCTGCAATTTAATCACATTAGGCCACATAATATGAAAAACACATTTTACTCTTCTTGTTAAGCATATTATGGCTAAAATTGTGAATTAATGTGAGAAAGGACAATTCTAAGGGTTGGAGGACCGCATAATGAACCTCAAAATGTGCCTATTAATGGGACCCATCACTTTCCAACAAGGTATTTTACGTGCCAAACAGAGATCATATGACCAAGTTACGACCCCAGGAAATTGGTTGTTGAACTAACCCCAACAGGGCCCACAAACTCCTGCCATTCCATCTCCTATGGTTAGGGTTTTCGTTGTTTACGGTTTCCCTTTGATGTTCAACAATTAAAATGCCCTTGGGCCTCATTGTAAGATAGTTCTGAGGCATGTAGCCACCACATCCCTTCTCAAATATAAGTTACCACTGCCTGAGCTAGTTTATTTCCATTATGTATGTAAGCATCTTTCAATTCTTTGATATTAATGAAATTAAGATTTATTTATGCTACATCTCTATGTTTATGTTTATATTTGTGTTTCATTTCATTCCTTCATAAATCTAGATCTAAGGTATCAGAGACGTTTTCTCTTTCTTTCTTTTTTGTGCATGTCCCCAAAGAGGTTAGGGTATAAAGAGTTAGGGCTTGAACTAGTTGAACTTTTGCAAGGCCGGCCTCATCGACCCCGATGGACTCCTATGGTGGAAGAAAATAAAGATGAGGGAGCAGGAGATCCTTTCAAAATATTTCTCAAGGAATCCCTCAAGCGACCAAGGAACGTGATGATGGACAACTTTGCCCAGATCCTTTGGCTGCTTCCCACCGAAAACACATCTTCATCTAGCATCCACCCTCAAAGATTATTTTTTCACTCCTCAAAGTGCCCCCCCACGTCAAGGACTGGTGGGAAACCTACTGTGAGCATAGGGACAAGAGGGAACCCCCATTTTTTTAAGCCGCACCCATTTGGAATTCTTTCTGAAACGCCATCAAGGAACAATATTACCCTTTTGGGAGCTATAATGACAAGTACATACAATGGAATGCATTGCGACAACAAAGGGATCAAGAAGTGCATGACCTAATGAATTTGTTCCATACCCTGCACACAAGGTTGGGTATCAAAGATTCTGAGAAACATCTGGTGCTCAAGTATTGCATTTGTTTGTACAAATACATTAAGGAGGAAATGGAGTTCCTAGATATCTCCTCGCTTGGTGCATCATACCGATATGCTGCCAAGATTAAGAATAAATTCAAGCAAAAGAAGTGAGACTTTGGATCTACAAACCCAAAGCAGAGGAAAGGCGCCCCCAAGCCACAGAACAAAGGGAAGAGCAAGGCCACGTCACCCCAAAATAACTCCTTGAAGTCGCAAGCCAAGAACAACAGGAAGTCAAAGATAGACACCGACAAGTGATGTGAGCTCCATAAAACTCCTACCCAAAACACGAGTGAATGTCTTGCAAAACAGGTGCTGGTAGCCGAGCTAAAAGACTCAAAGATGAATGCATGCTATGATTCTGAGTTGGGACCCGATAATGGAAAGAAGATCATTGACGCAAAATCCACAGTGACGATAGCCACCGCAAAGCTCCAAAAGGCGGAACCTAAGGATCGAGAGGAGGGGGAGCACCTCTTCCACTAGCAGATGTGGGTAAAGGGTTCGTCGGTGCAATTCATTGTTGACTGTGGGAGCCAAAAGAACTTGATCTCATCCAAGGTCGTTAAGATATTGAAGCTGCCAAAAATGCCGCACCCATAGTCTACACCATTAGGTGGCTCCACTGAGGTCGAGATCTCTGTGTCAGCGAGCAGTGTCACCTGCCGTATACCATCAAGCCCTTTTCATATGAGGTATTGTGCGATGTTTCCACTCTGGAAGTCTGTGATGTTTTATTAGGTCAACCATACCCATGGAAGCGTCATGTTGTATATGAATCCAAACCTCATTTTTTTATTATTACTTTGGGTTAAAAATTGTACATGATACCAAAGGTAACTCTACTTACCGCCTTTTCTTTGATTTGTATTAAACAATGCAATAAGATAATTTCCCATACCGGGAAATTTGTCTTCCTTATTATTTTCCCTCATAGCAAGAGAAATACTACGGTCACATCCAAAGCCTACAGACAGGGCTCCTCCACAAGGGAGTTGCAGATGGACGGGGTCATGGAGGAGTACAGGGACATTTTAACCTCACCCATAGGGGTACCCCTACACTATTAGGTCAAGTAATCTATCGATCTAACCCCAGGCGTGCCGCTACCCAATGGACCGATTTAACGATTCTATGTTTCGAAGAACGATGAAATCGAGAGGCAGATTCAAGAGTTATTGCAGAAAGGGCACATTAGGCCAATTTCATCACCCTGTGGGAGCCTGATTGTGTTGGTACAAAAGAGGGATGAAACCTCGAGGCTCTATATTGACTATTGGGCACTAAATAAGATCACTATCAAGAATAGGTATCCAATCCCATGGATTGATGACCTTCTGGACTAGCTAAAGGGGTCCAAATATTTCATCAAGATTGACTTGAAGTATGGTTATCACTAAGTACAAATAAAACCCTTTGATGTGTGGAAGACTATCGTCAAATGCAAGGAGGGCCCTTTCGAATGGATGGTCATGCCTTGTAGGTTGACAAATTCCCCCGCAACCTTCATGAGGTTGATAGATGGCATCTTGTGGCTCTCCACTAACTCGTTCATGGTAGTATATTTGGATGACATCTTGATCTTCAGCTAGAGTTGGGAAAAGAACATACACCATATTCGATAGTTCCTCCAAACCCTGCGACAAAACAAATTGTGTGCCAATTTGGAGAAATGTACTTTTGGTATGACCCAAGTTCAATATTTAGGGTACATCATTGATGAGTGGGGTGTGCATGTAAAATTGTCCAAGATACAAGTTATTCAGGATTGGCCAGCCCCAACCACTCTAAGAGATCTCCCTAGCTTTCTGGGTCTTGCCAATTTTTATCATAGGTTCGTGTTGGGATTCTCTCGTATCACTTAGCATTTGAGTCAAGTTTGCAAGGGTGGTGTGAAAGTAAATTTATTTTGGTTTGAATCCCAACAAAAGGCATTTGTTGAATTGAAACATCACCTCTGCTCTGCACCAGTGCTCATATTACCATACCTACAACAACCTATTGAAATCAAGATAGATGCTTCCGACTATGTTATTGGTGTAGTTCTTACCTAGCAGGGGCATTTGGTGGCATATCACAGTGAGACACTTTCATATGCATTCTAAAATTATCCCACCTATGGAAAAGAGATACATTACATTGTGCAGGCCTACTGATAATGGAAGCATTACGTTCTAGGGAAGGAAACATTCATTCACATAGACCATCAACCCCTGTAGTTCATATAGACACAAGGAAAGTTACAGAATGATCGCCATCAGAAATGGTCCACGTATCTGCAAAAGTTCCATTTGAACATTAAGTACAAGAATGGTAGCACCAATAATGTTGCAGACTGCCTTATCTGACCATTGTTTATGGCTGCTAACCACTATGACTGACTCTTGTGGACATGAGACTTCAAGATGGCCACGTCTTTACACGAGTGATCTAGAATTCGGCACCACATACCAAATGCTCCTAGAAGGAATGCAAGTTCCATACTTTCACCTACATGACTTATTGTTATGCCAACTTAGACACCTATGTGTTCCTTCAAGCGAGCGTGACAAGATGATTTAGGAGGTGTACTACAATCAGGTCGCTAGACATTTTGGGGTAGAAAAAATAGTGGCAGTGTTGGAGAAGTATTTTTATTGGTTGAACCTTCGATGGGATGTTGGGAAGTACATCAAATCTTGCACTACCTGTGTAATTTCCAAACCTACAATCAAGAAGCAAGGCCTATATACTCCCATACCTACTCCTAGTTGGCCCTAGGAATCCATCTCCATGGATTACATGTCTTTCTTTCCTTCTGCCAATCATGGCAATGACTGTGTTTTCATGGTCGTCGACAGATTCTCTAAGATGGCCATTATGACAGCCTACAGGAAGACTATCACAACAAAATCCACTACCAAACTCTTCTTTGAACGAGTATGGGTACACCTTGGGATCCCATAGTCCATTATCTCAGATCAAGACAGAAGGTTCCTAAGTGCATTCTGGTCAATCCTCTGGTCGTTGTTGGATACCAAGCTCACTAAGTCCACAGCCTTCCACCCCCAAACTGATGGCCAAACAAAGGTTGTTAATGGGATGATCATGCACATCATGTGCATGTACAACTTTAAGAATCCACACACATGGGATGAAATCCTCCCCTATGTCCAGCAAAGTTGCAACAAAGCTCTCCACAACTCAACTAGCCATAGCCCCTTTTAGGTGGCGTTTGGATTCCATCCATTATGTCCCATTGATGTTGCCATACTTCTTGCAGCTACTTAGGCATATTTGGCTAATGTCCATCCCAAAGTTGACAGAGCTACAAGATTTATTGAATGCATTCAACACATCTTCCAATAAGTCCATGACATATTGGACAAAGCAAATGTTAAGTAAAACAAATATCATGATCAACATCGGGTGCCACACAAGTTCAAGTGGGTGACAAAGGTTGGTTACATTTGCAGAAGGACTACCTCGTTGGGGCCCATTGCAAGCTTCTCCTACTCTGATATGGGCCTTACACCATCACTAAGGCTATAGGAGACAATGCTTTTGAGCTCAACGTTCCATCGTTCCTTGGCCTGCACCCAGTATTTAATGTGAACCAACTACAGCCATGCTTTCCCCCATTACTGGACACATTATACATTGTTGAGTAGTTGACACCAATAAAGCTCAACCTAAGTTGTAGCGAATAGGCCATGACTGATAGGATCATGGACACACAAATCAAGAACATTTCCTAGAAGAGGATCCTTCTATATCGAGTTGTCAGAGCAGGCGAGCTCCTTCACCAAGGCACGTGGCTCACCAGAGACCAGGTTCAAATAAAATTTCCTCACCTCATGGAGGCTTTGTACGCAATGCATACCATTGCTTCCTAAGTGGGGAGGACTGATCCAGGTGGATAGTGTTGGTCACCCACTTATTCCACCTAGACCTCCTATTGGCTTCATCAGTTTCCTTGATTATAGCACAATTTACTATTTTTAGAATTTTTCGGGGTCCTAAACTTCCGACGTTGATTTCACCCCCTAAACTGTATTTTTTTGAGGTCTGCAGCAAGCCCATTTTTTTGGAGGTCTACAACAGGTGCTTTTGGAAGAAGAAAAGAAAGACGAGGGAGTAGGAGATCCTTTCAAAATATTGCTGGAGGAAGCACTCGAGCGACAAAGGAACGCGATGATGGAAAACTTTTCCCAGATCCTTCGGAGGCTACCCACCGATGACAAATCTTCATCCAACAGCCAACCTGTAGGCACCACTCCCCTTAATTTACATCTCAAATTTGACATTCCCATATATGAAGGCCAGATAGATGTAGATTTTTTAGATAAATGGTTAAATATGTTGGAAGGATATTTTTCGGTTCATGATTTTTCCAATAGGGAGAAGATTAGTTTTTCACTCCTCAAAGCTGCCCCCCATGTCAAGGATTATAGGGAAACCTATTATGAGCAAAGGGACTAGAGGGAGCCCTCATTGTTTTTAGCAACACCCACTTGGAATCCTTTCCAAGATATCATCAAGGATAAATATTACCCTGTTGGGAGCTATGACGATAAATACATACATTGGACTACGTTGCGATAGCAAGGGGATCAGGATGTGCATGAGCTAACAAATATGTTCCATACCCTACACACAAAGTTCGATATCAAAGATTGTAAGAAACATCTAGTGCTCAAGCACCATCGTTGTTTAAACAAATAAATTTAGGAGGAAATGGAGTTCCTGTACATCTCCTCGCTTGGTGCAGCATACCAATATGCTTCCAAGATTGAGCATAAATTTAATAAGAAGAAGCGAGACTTTGGATTTGTAGACCCAAAGCAAAGAAAATGGAAGAGTCAGGTCGCGACCCCCCAAGACAACTCCTTGAAGCTGCAAGCCAAGAATAACAGGAAGGTGAAGAAAGACACCGACAAGTGGTGTGAGTTCCATAACACGCCCACCTACAACACAAATGAATGGCATGCAAAGCAGGTGCTATGGTCGAGCTAAAAGACCCAGAGACAGATGCATGCTTTGATTATGATCTAGAAACCGACAAGGGAAAGTAGATCATTGACATAGAACCCACTGCGATAGTAGCCACCACCAAGCTCCAAAGGCAGAACCTGAGGATCCAGATGAGGGGGAGCACCTCTTCCACCTACAAATGTGGGTAAAGGGTTCATTGGTACAGTTCATCATTGACAGTGGGAACCAGAAGATTCTGATCTCAACCAATCTTGTTAAGTGATTGAAGTTTCCAACAATGTTGCACCCACATCCATACACCATTTGGTGGTTCCACCAAGGGTGAGATCTGTGTGTCAGTAAAAAGTGTCGCCTACCTTATAATATCAAGCCCCTTGCAGATGAGGTATTGTGCGTTGTTGCCCCTATAGAAGTCTGTGATGTTTTATTAGGTCAGCCATACTTATGGAAGAGTCATGTCATATATCAATCCAGACCTCATTCTATTATTATTAATTTCAGTTAGAAATTGTATAGGATACCAGATGTAGCACCACCTACCAACTTTTCTTTGATCTCTTCTAAACAATGCAGTAAGATTGTTTCCCAGACTGAGAAATTTGTGTTCCTTATGATTCGCCCTCAGAAAAAGATTAATATTTCGGCATATCTCAATGAGACAATTTTAGATACAATCTGAAAGTATCCACATAGACCACCGACCCCTACAGTTCATACAGACACAGGGAATGTTGCAGAATGATCACCATCAAAAATGGTCCACATATCTACAACAGTTCCATTTGAACATTATGTACAAGAAGGGCAACACCAATAATGTTGTAGACTACCTTAGCCGACTATAAGTTATGGCATTTACCGTTGTGCTTGACTCTTCTGGACACGATACTTCGGGATGGCCGATCCAAAATTTGACACTAGATACCAGATGCTCCTGAAAGGCAAGCAAGTTCAAGATTTTCACCTCCATGACACATTGTTATGCCACCTGGAACATCTTTGTGTTCCTTCAAGCGAGTGTGCCAAGATTATTTTGGAAGTGCACTACAGTCGGTTCGCTAAACATTTTGGGGTAGAAAAAATAGTGATTGTGCTACAGAAGTATTATAATTGGTCGTACCTTCAACAGGATGTTGGGAATTAAATCATATCCTGCATTGCCTACACCATTTCCAAACCTACAACCAAGAAGCAAGGCCTTCATACTCTCTTGCCTACTCCTAGCCAGCCCTTGGAATCCATATTCATGGATTACATGTTGGGCCATCCTTATATCAAGCATGGCATCGACTATGTTTTTGTGGTCGTCGACAGATTCTCTAAGATGGACATTATGGTAGCCTGCAAGAAGAGTATCACAGCAAAAGTCACTGCCAAACTCTTCTTTGGACAAACATGGGTACACTTTGGGATCCAAATTCCATTATATCAGATTAGGAAAACAGTTCCTAAGTACATTGTGCTCAAGCCTCTAGTCATTGTTAGATAACAAGCTCACTAATTCTGCAACCTTCCACCTCCAAACTGATTGCCAAACATAGGTTGTCAACAGGATGATCGTGCACATCCTGCGCATTTACAAATTGAAGCATACACACACATCAAATGAAAGCCTCCCCTATGTCCAGCACAGCGATAACAAAGCTCTCCATAGATCAACTGGCCACAACCCCTTTCAGGTGAGGTTGGGATTCCAACAACTATGTCTCGTTGATGTTGCCTGTAACACCCCTGGTTAAATATCCATCTAAAAATATATAAGACCACAGTCATGGGACACATATTCCAAGCCGAATGGTGGGAAAAACATCCTATTGGGTGTTCATTCAGTTTATTATGTCTAAGGAAATTGGCAAAGGAATTGGCTAAGGATTTGGAAACGCAAAATGGCATTTTTGACACATTTATTTATGAGAATAATGGAAATTAGGAGAAAAGGAAGGTGAAAGGTCACAGGTTGCATTTGAGGAGGCAAATGTAGAAAATAGAGGACTCATTAATAAAAAGGCTATGAGGATCAGTTGACAAGCTTTTGCTCGACATTGGATCAAGAAAGGAAAAGAAGGCAAGAGGAGGGAAGGAGCAAGCAAGGAAGATCAAGATCAAGCAGCTACAACATTATTCTTTGCAAGTATCAATTTGCATGTGTGTTTTTCTTGCTAGATTTGGCATGCATTGTATTGCATGTTGTTATTTTGTTGTTACGACATGGGTTTTTCCATGTGTGACAGTGTTTTTCAGCCGATCTTTGTCATTTCTAGATAACCATGGTGTGATGGGGTTCTCATGTTTTGGTTGATCTAGATTGTCAAATGGATTCGAAGCTGGGTGAGGTGGATCTCGAAATAATAAAACACATGGCATAGTAGCCCCTGAACTGGATGGTGGGTTGTGGTAAAGTGTTTGTGTTGCCTTGGTGGGCCTAAGAATCCTCGACTAGTGAATGGCGGGATATATGGTAATGCCTAGAGGTGGGTGCTCTCCATCAGGCCTAGTAATCCCGAGATGGGATATGTGGTAAATCCTGGAGAGTGGGTCTTATTTTAGGGCCTAGTGATTTGGTGTGGATTGTGATAAAGCCTCAGAGACTAGGAGACAGGAAAATTCCTCATGGTGTAGGTGGCGAAATATGGCGGCATACATGTTTGTTTTGGCCTAGTGATCTCATGGAGATCATGGTAAATCCGGTTATTACATGTTTATTGTGTTGGCCTACTGAACTGGGATGGATTATGGTAAAGCCTGGTTTCTATTTATTAAGGTGAGGTGGTTTAGCCTCAGGATGCCCTAGTTGGTTCTCTTGGTTTGAATCCCACATTCATGCTTGGAATATGGCACGGGGGTGAATGGCTGAAGAGAGAATTGGCTCAGCCATTCTATGGTCAGGTGAAACGTGGTAGTTCCATACCGGGTTGGCTTTTTCATTCATTAATAAGAGTTTCTTTCCTTGGTATTTTATGAGCAAATGTATTGGATTATATGTGGCATTTATGGTTGTTGTATCCTTGATATTTTTGTTGTTATTATGCTAGTTATAAGCATGTATTATGACAGTGGTGATGTATGTCTCTCCTCATGTTTTGATTTGTAAATGAATGAACAATGTATCTATGACCTAATATATGATAATGCATCTAATGATATAAGGGAACAATGCTTCTTAGCGATTCTCAGATAAGTATGAGACCCATATGCTTAAATATGTCGTTTACACCTGTAGATTACATATTTGTGATATGTTTGATGAAATTCCTGCCATGGCTAGTATGGGTCCAGTTAAGCCCTTGTTCAAGTAATTGCAATTGTATCATCATTACCTCATTATATTTATGTTTGAATGTGTCATTTAATTATGCGCACTGACCTGGGCTCTGGCTTGAAAAAGTGGCTCAAATACCGGGGATGCTGGAACAACACTGAGAAAAATAGTCCCTGGATGCTAGATTTCCATGATGTGGGAGCATCCAGAGCCCTCTAAACGCAAGTGTTGTATAGGTAAATCCCCTCTACGGATAGAGGCGATCCCTACTAGCCCAACAGGGGTCTAGCAACAATCGAACAATGCTACACCGCAGGTTCCTAGTTGTAATTAACAAGTGGGTAAGAGTAACCTACTTGGATTCAAACGCTTGTTTGTCGAAGAGATACTCCTCTCGCTCCTTCGCTCCAGCCGATCACAATTCCCCGCTATCTTCGCGGACGAACACCTGCACAAGCAAAAGAGAGAAAACACAAGCGTAAAATCTACTAACAACAACTATGTATCGGTCAGGAAAGATACAATTTGCATTAATCAATCATTAAACAAATGTAAATGGAACCATAAGAGTAGTCATCTATCTTTATTAACAAAAAGTAGAGTAAGGTACAACCGAAGTCCTGACGCTGAGTCCTTCTCTAGAGGGTCCAGCCAGCATATCTTCCAAGCATTCACCTTTGAAACAAATCTCCCAAGTCAAAAAGGTCTCTCTCTCACATACAAGGCAACAAGCTCATGACCTTCTCAAGCTCAAAACAATCCTCACACAACACACCAAGGCCTACAAAGAGTAGCACTAAAATGTACAAAGAATTCCTCAGTCAAAGTCCCTATCTTCCAAACTAGCTGCTCATGGGCCATGGAGGAGGCTTATAAAGGAGAAGGAGTCTCCATGAATAGGCAAAGGATGGGTTCTCCCCCACAATAAGTGGATGGTCAGTCGAACAGAGATGCCAGAGAAAGAATGGCGACCTCAACAATGCTAACAACCAGTTCTGGAGGGATCTGGAAGGCTGGTTGTTGGAACAAATTCGCCCAAACAGGATCAGCGCGGAAAAACAGTGAACTGCCGCGCTGACATCGCAAACCGACGTAGAGGAAGTCTGGTCAGTGCGAAAGGGACCAACGGAGGGGGCGCTGTTCGTAGAAATGGGACCAGCGCGGAAAAGACGTGTCCTTCCGCGCTGGCAGCGCAACAACAACATTGGCCTTCGCCTGTCAGCGCGGTTATTTGACAAACAGACGCGATGATCCATTTAACTTAGGCAAAGAGGGTTTTTTAGCCATTTTTGAGGAGCATGAGTATGGGTGAATGTGGTTTATAGTATAGTAGGGAGACTGACATGATGGCAGGGATATTTTACTGTGTAACAGCAAGAATGCCCATATCATGGCAGAGTTTGGGGATTAATTGATCTAAAAACGCTGTGGGACCCAGGGACTGGTTGCTAGAAAGGTTGGGATGGTTCCTAGGAGTCCTAATGCTGATGTAGAAGGTTTGTATGTTGTGTTTTCATTGATTCCACTTCCTTAAGGTCACATAGGAGTTTGAATCCCATCATAGTAGCCTCTCGTCACATGTTTACCCTGGTTGGTTGGTTACTTTGGTAGATGTGGCAAGAGGGTGTTACATTTCCATATCGCTTGCAGCTACTCAGGGAGATTTGGCTCATGTCCAGTCTGAAGTTGACAGAGCTACCATATTCATTGAACGAATTTAACACATCTTCCAACAGGTCTATGACATATTGGACAGAGCAAATTCTAACTACAAACAACATCACGATCAGCATCAGGTGCCACACAAGTTCCAAGTGGGCAACAATGTTTGGTTACATATGTAGAAGGAGCACCTCGCTGGGGCCCACCATAAGCTTTACCCACTCCAATATTGTAGGTTTTAACCCTATATAGAAATTACCTACAAACGAATTCTTAAAACAGAAAAATATACAATGTCAAGAACATAAAACAAATATACATAGAGATCTCTCCCTGGATCCCAAAACCGGCACTACCAGATTGATTTTTCATTATATTCCTTTCAATGTTACAATACGTATATATACATGTCAAAGCATTCATAAACCCTAATCCACTGTCTCTAGATTAGAACATACCCATAGTTCCCTTGGCGGGATCTACAAAATACCATGGGCAGAAAACCATCATGCCTAAAACCATGTGTAAAACTCATGCACAAAAGCATGGGTAGGTTCGCCCACTATCTTTGGGTGCGTGCCCCATCCTTGGGTTCGTCCGACTATTATTGGGTTTGCATAAATAGAAAAATCTCGAGGCACTGCCCCATACCTTGTGCAGGAGGGATACATCTGCCCTACAAACCCCCCTCTACTCTTGGCACAATGTATAGCACGTAACACTAGTAGTAGAAAGAATATAACACACACCCAACAAATATGGGATTTACACCATCACTAAGATTATAGGAGACAATGCTTTTGAGCTAAGAATTCCATCATTCCTTGCCCTGCACCAATATTCAATGTGGATTGGTTGTGGCCATACTTTCCCCCATTACTGGACACATCATATATTGTTGAGAAGCTGACACAGGCAAACTCAACCCTAGCTATATCGAACATGCCATGACTAATAAAATCATGGACCAGGTTAAATAAAATTTTCCTCACCTCATGGAGGCTCTACACATAATGGGGACCATTTCTTCCTAAGTGGGGAGATCTAATCTAGGTGAATATTGGTGGCCACCTACCTATTCCACCTGGACCTCCATATTTCCTTTTCAGCTAAGAATTCCATCGTTCCTTGCCTTGCACCCAATATTCAATGTGGACTGGCTGTGGCCATACTTTCCCCCATTACTGGACACATCATATATTGTTGAGAAGCTGACACAGACAAACTCAACCCAAGCTATACCAAGCAGGCCATGACTAATAGAATCATGGACATGCTAATCAAGAACACTCACCTGCAGATGATCCAACCATTTCAAGTTGTCAAAGAAGGCCAAATCCTTCACCAAGGCAAGTGGCTCACCAAGGACCAGGTTAAATAAAAGTTTCCTCACCTCATGGAGGCTCTGCACGTAATGGGGACCATTTCTTCCTAAGCGGGGAGGTCTAATCTAGGCGGATATTGGTAGCCACCTACCTATTCCACCTGGACTTCCAACTGGTTTCATTAGTTTCCTTGATTTTAACACAATATACTATTTTTAGTAGTTTTTCAGGTCTTGAACTTCCGGATTTGTTTTGACCCACTAAACTACAATATTTTTAGGTCCATAGCAGGCCCATTACCATAAGTAAGGAGAGGCCAGGGCCTGTCGCAAATATTGTAGTACTAGGAGAGACCATTTTAACAAGGTATCATAAGTGCCAAACAAAGATCATATGACCAAGTTACAACCCCAGGAAGTTGGTTGTCTAACTAACCCCAACGGGGTGCACAAACCCTTGGTGTTCCATCTCCTAGCATTAGGGTTTTGGTTGTTTAGGGTTTCCCTTTATTGTTAAATAATAAAAAGGCCCTTGGGCCTCATTTTAAGACAGTTTAAAGGCATGTTTCCACCACATCTCTTATCAAAGATAAGTTGCCATCGCCCGAGCTAGTTTATTTTCATTCTGTATGAAAGCATCTTTCAGTTCTTTGATATTAATGAAATCAAGATTTATTTTCACTGCATCTCTGAGTTTATGTTTATATATGTATTTCATTTCGTTCCTTCATAAATGTGGATCAGTGGTATCAGAGCATTTTTCTCTTTCTCTTTTTTTCAGTGCATCTCCCCAATGATGTCTAGGTATAAAAAGTTAGGGATTGAACGAGTTAAACCATTACAAGACTGGCCTCACCAATCCTAAAAAACTCCCGTGGTGAAAGAAAATAAAGATGAGGGAGCAGGAGATCCATTCAAAATATTGCTCAAGGAAGCCCTCAAGCGACAAAGGAACGCAATGATGGACAAATTTTCTTAGATCCTTCAGTGGCTACCCACCGACGATGCATATTCATCCAGCAACCACCCTTGAGGTGTCGCTCCCTTTAAGGTCAAGTAAACTTTGATATTCCATATTTGAAGGCCAAATAGATGCAGATGTCATAGATAAATGGTTAAATATGTTGGAACGATATTTTTCAGCTCATGATTTTTTCAATAGGGAGAAGATTAGTTTTGCACTCCTTAAAGCCACCCCCCATGTGAAGGACTAGTTGGAAACCTACTATGAGCAGAGGGACGAGAGGGAACACTCAGTTTTTTTAGTAGCACCCACTTGGAATTCTTTCTGAGACATCATCCATAAACAATATTACCATATTGGGAGTTATGACAACAAGTACATACAATGGACTACATTGCAACAACAAAGGGATCAAGATGTGCATGAGCTGATGAATCTGTCCATACCTTGTGCATAAAGTTGGGTGTCAAAGGTTCTGAGAAACATCTGGTGCTACAGTACTATGGTTGTTTGCATAAATACATTCAAGAGGAAACGGAGTTCCTAGACATCTCCTCACTTGGTGCAGCATATCAATATGCTGCCAAGATTTAGCAAAAATTCAAGCAAAATAAGCAAGACTTTAGATATGAGAACCCAAAGCAAAGAAAAGTTGCCACCAAGCCATAGAGCAAAGGGAAAATCTAGGCTGTGACCTCCCATGACAACTCCTTAAATCTGCAAGCCAAGAATAATAGGAAGGCATATAAGGAAATCAGCAAGTGGTGTGAGTTCCATAAAACTCACACTCACAACATGAACAAATGTTGCGCAAATAAGGTGCTAGTGGTCAATCTAAAAGACTCATAGACGGATGCATGCTTTGATTTTGAGTTGGAACCTGACAAGGGAACTGAAAGGGAAAGTAGCTCATTGATGCATAACCCACTGTGATGGTAGCCACCCCCAAGCTCCAAAAGGAATAACTTGAGATCCAGAGGAGGGGGAGCGCCTCTTCCACTCACAAATGTGGGTAAAGGGTTCATTGGTGCAGTTCATCGTTGATAGTGAGAGCCAAAAGAATATGATCTTAGTTGAGATCGTTAAGAGATTGAAGCTACCAACAACATCGCACACATAGTCGTACACCATAGGGTGGCTCAACCAAGGGCGAGATCTTTTTGTCAGCCAGTAGTGTCACATGCATTATAGCATCAAGATGAGGTATTGTGTGGTGTTGCCCCTCTGGAAGTATGTAATGTTTTATTAGGTCTTCCATACCTATGGAAGCATCATGTTCTATATGAATCTAGACCTCATTCTGTTATTATTACTTTGGGTCAAAATTTGTACAAGATACCAAAGGTAGTGTCTCCTACCTCCTTTTCTTTGATCTTTGTTAAAAAATGCAGTAAGATCATTTCCTAGACCAAGATTTTTGTCTTCCTTATGATTCAACCCAAAAGCATGAGGAAGACAATGGCCACATCCACAGCCTCTAGACGGCAGCAGAAGATGGACAAGTCATGGAGGAGTATAGGGACATCTTCAACTCACCCACAGGGTTACCCCTACACTATCAGGTCAAGCACTCCATCGATCTGGCCCTGAGTACGTTGCTACCCAATTGTTACATAATAATTTGTCATGCCTCTTGCATTTCCTTGTGTCATACCCTAAAGCACCCGAACTTGGAAATCATGCAGTGTACACATCCTAATATGCAGTTCAGGTCCTCCCTGAAATACTGATGGAAACATGCCTTGAGTCTTCCCTGAAGAAGTAAGCTCTAAAATCCTATTTTCAGGACCAACACGACCTTGACACTGGCAACTAGTGCTGGTGAAAAGTTGCACCATACTAGCCTCACACTGCTAGTGCACTTTTTACTTGGATACTCACGTTGATTCATAAAAGGCAACTTTTCCGAAAGAGGACAAGAATCTTCATGATATAGAGGCTTCCAGAACAACGAGCTGGAGGTTGTTCGATGTGGATGTTGTCGAATTCTCCCAATATTTCCCTTTTATCTTATCCCTATGAGCTACCTCCTTGAGATGAGGGCCTTCTCCTACTTTTGGAGAGATCCTAACTCCATTTCCCTGCCTATATATTCATCCTCTCCCATTCCCAAAGGGTTGTTCTTTGGGTATTTTCACCCTTATGCTGAGATAGTGCCTACATGCTAGTCATTTGGCTTGGAGGAGTGCTTAGAGAGATTGAGCTTGGACTTGGACATTCACTCAAGGAGAGCTTATTGACATCAAGGCTTCGTTGTATGCTTCCTCCTTTATTTCATTAATATATACAACTGTTGGTTCACTTCCCATAAATATTTGTGTTAATGCATCATTTATCTTAATGCTCCTTGATCTGTTAAGTGGGCTATCTTCGATTATGCTTGTTGTACTTGTATACTTTGTTGTGTCTTTGATCTCTTGTGCAAGTATCCAAATGTTGTGAGCAGTAGAGCTGAGCTTGAGGCACAAACGATTCGTGGTCTTCAACAAAGGAGTATGGTATAGCATCAGAAGGAGATAGGTCATCTTCCTCTTCTCTCATTTCAATTGTAATTTAGGAAAGTGTCCTTGTAGATTATCACGTAGGTTGCTAGTCCCACTCATTGGGCTAGAGGGATCGTCTTTGTTTGCAAAGAGGATTTGCCTAGACAACAAAATGGCAACTCCACTGGGGATATTTCTTTTATTATGTCAACCTCGTTAAAAAATGAAATAGGTCTCCATGAGGATAGTTATTTTACTATGTCAACATCGTTAAAAAATAAAATAGGTCCCCATGAGGATGGTTCTTTTACTATTTCAACCTCATTAAAAAATGAAATAAGGTGTCATGAGCATGGTTCTTTTCTTATGTCAAGCTCATTAAAAAATGAAACAAATCCCCTTCCAATTCGAGTCTTTGATTAGCTCTCGTAAGTCAACCTCTGTTCCATCCACCTATTAGTAACCAGTAGTTTACTTAGGTGAATGAAATGAAGCTTGGGGGGGAGGGGCATGTTCCTCAAATTGAGTCATTATGTTGGGGGCATGCAAACTTATCTCAAGCATAGTTTATCTTTGTTTCAATCTTCTGCAAAAATGAAACCAAACCTATGCATAGTTTGTTTAGATTTCTAGCTTGTGTAAAAATGAAACCAAATCTAAGCATAGTTTTTTCTCATGGTTCAAGCTTGTGAAAAATGAAACTATCCTCAACTATACTCAAGCATAGTTTCCCATGTTTCAAGATTGTGTAAAAATGGAACCATTCCCACTTTACATCTCCTGATTGTCGTTTTTATCAGCCGATTTTTTCCAGATGAGCCTTGGCTTTTTCATTCCATCCTCACCATATCTTTGGCCAATCATATGCTTTCACTTGGTTATTTTACCCTTTCCTAGGGAACCTCTGCAAGGAGTGGTCTTATTAGCCAGCCTCTTGACCTTTATGTGTTTTGAGCAGTTCCATCATTACCGGAACCAGTTGCTCTCCTTTTATACCACTCGTTCCTTCAGTAGGAGTCATCTTTAAGATCCTTTTTTACTCTCGAAAAATGAAAATATTGTCGAGTACTTGTCTTTTAGAACTCGTTAAATTAAATGAATTGACATCATTTCAGTATATGTTTACCCCTTTTCACACTGGGATTGACTATTTACAAAAAAGGAACACCTTGATCGACTTGGACAAGAAGTTCTCTCAAATATTGTTTTCTACCTTTTCGTGTTCGAGAGACAAATTACGAAAAGGGACCTGATGGAGTTTTCTTTTTCGTCTCTTTTTCAAACTCTCTAAATATGACAAAGACACTAAGTTACTTATATGTTGGACTCGTAAAAATTAAATGACGAAAGACTTGTCACCATGATGAGACCGAGTTTGTCCTTCCTGGGACTCGTAAAACTTACTAGGATGGATTCATCTGAAGGATGAACTTATACGACAAGCATATGGTATCCTCTTCAAGCTTGTGTAAAAATAAAGGGGCACTCGCCAGCAATGGTCGGGGAAAAGTGAAAGTCAAACATCTCTTGTATAGGCAGCATGTCGCTCTTGAACATTTGGAATATCCTCGCTCAGTCACTTGTCTTTTTGGGTTTGGGAGATTCATTTTTCCTCTCATCTAACTATTCTATTCCGTCATCATGACCCATGGTCCTATGTTGAGTCAAATGTTGCCACACTCTCGAGTCGTGTCGTCGATATGTTCAAGAGAAGTCATATCTATAGTTTGTTACCTATACATTGTCTGGCCTTTTGCTACACTCTTGATCATACTCATTCATTTCCCTTTATTCTTGGTTTCGTGTCAATGATGGGGGAATCATTATGGCCCTCCTTCAACAGGTCACTTCCTGTTGACTTCAGCTCATTATCTAGGAAGATGACTTAGAGACTCCCTTTGAGTACCTTAGAGCTTGCATGCCTTAATGGAAAGTTCTTCTCATCCGACAACATGTTTACATCATTGACCTTCGATTGGGTGATTCCACGAGTGTTTGACATCAGCTTCATTTTCACACTCACAGATTGTACTGTTGTACCTTGAGGACCATTGTCATTATTGGTGGTTTCTCTCGTGCTTGTTAACAATCCACATCATTGGCTAGTAATCAAGTGGTTTTCTAGCATGTTTGACTTCAACACATTCATTCACAAGTTAGGATTCGTACTTTGATTAGGTTGGGATGGAGCGCAAGACCCTAAGTTTTGTCTGATATGACTCAGGCTGCGTCGAGTTATGTATTGTTCATGATTGTACACATGTTTCTTCTATATGGATGGTTGTGACCATATCGTGGGACTTCATATTTATGATGATGATCCTTCTATATCGGATGGTTGCGTCCATGCCTTAGATCTTAGATTTACAAATGGTCCTTTTCATTTTGATGGTTGCACCCATGTTGTGGATCCTTTCACATAGTCCTTTCTATCCTGATGGCTGCATACATACTGTGGATTCATGTTTTGATATCAGATATGTATATGTATATGCATCCTTGATTTGCAGGTCTCTTGAGAGTGTTTGTTCTTGCCCTTGCAAAAGCTCGAAAAGCATCTTAGTCATCACTCCCTATTCTGCCTTCATGCTTTAGGGGGCATCTGTTACACAATATTTTGTCACTCCTCCTGCACTTCCTTGTTTCATACCCTGAAGTGCCCAAAACTTGGTAATCATGGAGTGTACCCATCCTGATATGTAGTTCAGGTCCTCCCTGAAACATTGATGGAAACATGCCTTGAGCCTTCCTTGAAGAAGTAAGCTCTAAAACCCTAATTTCAGGACCAGTGCAACCCTGACACTAACAACTAGTGCTGGTGACAAGTTGCACCATACTGGCCTCGCACTGTCAATGTGCTTTTTACTTGGATACTCACACTGATCCCTAAAAGGTAAGTTTTCCCAAAGAGGACAAGAAGCTTTGTGATCTAGAGGCTTCCAGAACGATGAGTTGGAGGTTGTTTAATGTGGATGTGTTTGAATTCTCCCAATATTTCCCTTTGATCTTATCCCTATGAGCTACCTCCTTGAGATGAAGGCCTTCTCCTATCTTTGGATAGATCCTAACTCCCTTTCGCTACCTATATATTCATCCTCTCCCATTCCCAAAGGGTTTGTCTTGGTTATTTGCACCCTTATGCTAAGATAGTGCCTACATGCTACTCATTTGGCTTCGAGAATGAGTTCTTGGAGAGCTTGAGCTTGGACTTGGGCATTCACTCAAGGAGAGCTTATTGACATCAAGGCTTGGTTGTATGCTTCCTCCTTTATTTCATTCATATATACAACTGTTGATTCACTTTCCATAAATGTTTGTGTTAATGCATCATCTATCTTAATGCTCCTTGATCTGTCAAGTGGGTTATCTTCGATTATTCTTGTTGTGCTTCTATACTTTGTTGTGTCTTTGATCTCTTGTGCAGGTATCCAAACGTTGTGAGCAGTAGAGCTAAGCTTGAGGCATAAGTGATTCGAGGTCTTCAACAAAGTAGTACGTTATAGCATCATAACGAGGTAGGCCATCTTCCTCTTCTCTCATTTCAATTGTAATTTAGGAAAATTTCCTTGTAGATTGTCACGTAGGTTTCTAGTCCCACTCATTGGGCTAGTATGATTCTCTCTGTCTACAAAGAGGATTTGCCTAGACAGCACCAATGGACTGATCTATCGACGCTCTGTTTTATAGAACAATGAAATCAAGAGGTAGATTCAAGAGCTATTGTAAAAGGGGTGCATCAGGCCATGCTCATCACCTTGTGGGAGTCTGATCATGTTGGCACAGAAGAAGGATGGAACTTGGAGGCTCAGTATTGACTACTAGATGTTAAATAATATCATTGTCTAGAATAGGTTTCAAATCCCACAAATTGATGACCTTCTAGTCCATTTCAAGGGAGTCAAATATTTTAGCAAGATTGACTTGAAGTCTGGTTATCACTCGGTACCAATCGAACCCTCTGATGTGTGGAAAACTACCTTGGAATCCATGGAGAGCCTTTATGAATGGTTGGTCATACCTTTTGGTTTAACGAATTCCCCCACAACCTTCATGAGGCTAATGGAAGACATCCTGCAACCCTTCACCAACTCATTCGTGGTAGTGTATTTGGATGACATCCTGGTCTTCAACCATAGTTGGGAAGAGCACCTACACCATATTCAACAGGTCCTCCAAACGCAACGACAACACAAATTGTGTGCTAATTTAGAGAAATTCACTTTTGGTATGACCCAGGTTCAAAATTTGGGGTACATCATTTATAAGAAAGATTCGCATGTGGAGCCAGCCAAGATACAAGTTATTCAGGATTGGCCAAGCCTAACCACTTTAACAAAGCTCCGCAACTTTCTGGGTCTTGCCAATTTTTATCGCAAGTTCGTGTTTTGATTCTCTCATATCACTTGCCCTTTGTGTCAAGTCACCAAGGCTAGGGTGAAAACAAATTTCTTTTGGTATGAATCCCAACATAAGGTGTTTTCCAATATGAAGCATCACCTTTGTTCTACAGTAGTTCTCACATTACCAAACCTACAGCAATCATTTGAAATTGAGACAAATGCCTCCGACTATGCTATTGGTGGAGTTCTTACCCAGCAGGGGCATCCAGTGGCATATCACAGTGAGACACTTTCAATTACAATACAAAAGTATCCCACCTATGACAAAGAGATCTATTCCATTGCGTAGTCCTGCCGAAAATGGAAGCATTACATTATGGGGAAAGAAACGGTCATCCATATAGACCACCAACCCATGTTGTTCATACAAACACAAGGAAAGTTGCAAAATCATCATCACTAGAAATGGTCCACATATTTACAATAGTTCCATTTAAACATTAAGTACAAGAATGAAATCACCAATAATGTTGAAGAATACCTTAGTCAACCGTCGGTTATGGCACTAACCATTGTGCTTGACTCTTGTGGACACAATACTTTGGGATGGCTATATCTTTACCAAAGTGATACAAAATTCGACATCACATACAAGTTGCACCTGGAAGGCAAGAAAGATCCATACTTTCACCTCTAGGATGCACTGTTATGCCACCTGGGACATCTTTGTCTTCCTTCAAGCAAGTGTGCCAAGGTGATTTGAGAGGCATACTACAATTGGATTGTTGGACATTTTGGGGTAGAAAAAATAGTGGCAGTGTTGCAGAAGTATTTCATTGGTCGAACCTTTCACAGGATGTTGGGAATTACATCAGATCTTGTACTACCTATGCCATTGCCAAATCTATAATCAAGAAACAAGGCTTGTATACTCCCCTACCTACTCCTAGATGGCCCTAGGAATCCATCTCCATGGATTACATGTCGAGCCTTCCTTATACTAAGCAATGGCAACGATTGTGTTTCCGTGGTCGTTGACATATTTTCTAAGATGACCATTATGGAGGCCTACAAGAAGAGTATCACAGCAAAAGCCACTGCCAAACTCTTCTTTGAACGAGTATGGGTACACTTTTGGATCACATATTCCATTATCTCATATCAAGACAGCAAGTTCCTAAGTACATTTTGTTCAAGCCTCTAGTCATTGTTGGATACCAAGCTCACTAAGTCCACAACCTTCCACCCCCAAATTGATTGCCAAATAAAGGCCATCAACCGGATGATCATGCAGATATTGTGAAAGTACAACTTGAAGCATCCATGCACATAGGATGAAATCCTCCCCTGTGACCAACACAACTAAAACATAGCTCTCCACATCTCAACTAGCCACAGCCCCTTTGAGTTGGGGTTAGGATTCAAGCCAATATGCCCCATTGATGCTGCCATACTGCTTGGTGCTACTCAGGAAGATTTGGCTCATATCTAGTCCGAAGCTGACAGAGATACCAGCTTCATTGAATGCATTCAGCACATCCACTAGTAGGTACATGACATATTAGTTAGATCAAATGTTAAGTACAAATAGCGCCATGATCGGCATCAGGTACAACACAAGTTCCATGTGGGCGACGAAGTTTCGTTACATTTGCAGAAGGACCACCTCGCTAGGGCCCACCGCAAGCTTCACCTGCTCCAATATGGGCCTTACACCATCACTAAGGCTATAGGAGAAAATTATTTTAAGCTCAGCATTCCACCATTCCTTGGTGTGCACCCAGTATTCAATGTGGAATGATTGCAACCATAGTTTCCCCCATTACTAGACACATCAGACATTGTTAAGAAGCTCACACCAAGAGAGCTCAAACCAAACTGTATCGAATAGGCCATCACTGATAGGATCATGGACACACATATCAAAAACACTCGCCACCATAGGATCTAGCTATATCAAATTGTCAAAGAAGGCCAACTCCTTCATAAGGGCAAGTGGCTCACCAAGGACCAGGTTCAATAGAAATTTGCTCACCTCATGGACTCTCTGCACGTAATAGGGACCATTACTTTCTAAGGGGGGAAGACTGATCCAGGTGGATATTGGTGGCCACCCACCTATTCCACTTGGACCTCCATTCGGTTTCATCAGTTTCCTTGATTATAACACAATTTACCATTTTTAGCAGTTTTTCGAGGTCATAAAATTTTGAAGTTGTTTTAACCCCCTAAATGACCTTTTTTTGAGGTTTGCAGCAAGCCCATAACCAATTGTAAAGGTCTTTCGTAAATATGTAGTACTCAGAGAAACCTTTATAACAAGGTATAATCCGCGTCAAACGGAGATCATGTGACCAAGTTACGGCCCCTGGAAGTTTGTTGTCCAATTAACCCCAACGAGGCCCACAATCTCTTGGTGTTTCATCTCCTATGGTTAGTGTTTTAGTTTTTTAGGGTTTCCATTTGTTGTTCAATAATAAAAAGTCCCTTGGGCCTCATTGTAAGTGATTAGAATCTGGATTAGGGTAAAAATTTTGCTCAAATATCAAAATGCTTAGAATCACTCAAAACCTGAATGATCGTGTTCGTCTTAGTGATACAATCCCAACGCAACTTGTTTCACTCAAAACGGAGTTCATATGAGAAAGATAGAGCATTCTGATCATTTTATCAAACAACAAAATTTTGGGTACAAGTTGATTGGGATGCTGACTAGGCATCGTACAGCCCAGTCAGCAAAAACAATATTCTAAGGAATATTCCCACAAGTAGCTCAATTGGGTCATGAAAAGTGTCAGCATCAAATTGGTCAAGTGCATTTAAGGTGGACCAATGAAAGGCTAACATGTGGCAAGCTCAGAGGCTGCCACGTGCCCTCTCAAAGGTCATGTAAACGTTTATTAGCAGGTCGGGGAGTCGAACCCGTGACCTCACCTATACAAGCACCAAGCATTACCGTGACACCACAACCATCAGACTTAATAGTATATGGGTGCATTTACTATTTAAATGTTATGTTGGCAGAGTTTGGAGGTGTAGGCCAGCCCCCCCTCCACATGTGACCAAGTTCGTAACTAGGAGTCGGTGCCTATTACTAACCGTGCGCACTTAATGCGCTAAGTGAGTTTAGTGGTTAATTAACCATGCTTGTCCTTAGTTAAATTTCGGAATTAAGTTGGTGGTATTTTTGGCAGGCCTGCTAAATCTGGAACTATTCCAAATTTGGCAGAGTTAACTGGAGTTTCTCCAGATTTGGTGGAGTTTTCCTAGGGAAAACTAAAGAGGCCATAACTTTGGCATATTTCGACCAATTTTGGCTCATAAAGAGTCATTCCTAAATGATTTGGATGCTCTAAACACAATGGAATAGGTTGCAGAGGCATAAAGGCACTTATGTGTGTGATTTTACTACGTTGAAGTTTAAGGAAGCCTAGGGCCACGAGGGGAGGAGGTCAAGCCTAGATCAGTTGAAGTCCAATTGCAAACCTTGGATAGTAATTTTTGGGGTTTTTTGGTCTTCTTAAGCCAATGGAGTAGGTTTCAAATCCATTGCAGCACTGTAGGTGCATGTAATCAGAGAAATGACCATTAATCCAAAGGAGGCCTAGCCATTGAAGCGAGTCCAAGGTTATGTAATCCAGGAGGGGTGAACTCCTTTATCAACTTTCTGTTATGATCTTGTTGTGTTTTATTACTCTGCATCTTAATTGTTTTATATGTGTTTTAAACAGCTAATTAACCTCATAAATATCTCATGAAATACACTCAACACTTGACACATAATTCCTCACATTTTGGTTAAATGAGATGATCCTAAACACATTTTTAACACTGATGAGGGAGCTTGCATAACATTAACAAGTTTGCCCAACATTTTAGATCAAGTTGGTATCAGAGCACTGTTAGCTAGAAAATTATCTATTGTTTTGTATTTGTGCAAGGAGAATTTAACTATGTGCAAGTTTATGTGTGAAGCTTTTTGATGCATTACAAGTGTGATGGCAGCTTCAACAAGTGATCTTTCTAATCCATCTGCCTTAGCAAGACTCTTTGATGAAGAGATGTTGCAAGATCTTACCATCATGAGATATATGGTGCAATGGTTGTATGAATATAGGAAGGAGAACACTATACTTTAAGAGGAGTTGATGGCCATGAAGGAGGAGAAGCAAGAGCTTCTTGAAAAGATGCATGAGATGGAGATTCAACTCCATGATGCCAAGGAAACCCTAGCCAAGTATGTGCATGAAAATGAGGTATGAAATTCATGTTTATCTTCAATTTCCTCTCAAAATGAATGTTTTGGTGCTTTTGAAAGACACACTAGAGGAATAGGGTCCAAATTATTGATGAATATGGGCTATGAAGGTAAAGGGTTAGGCAAACATGCACAAGGCATAGTTGAGCCAATTGTTGTTGAGGAAAGGCCTAGGTATTTGGATCTTGGTTATGGAAAACATGATGGAGAATTCTCCAAAGCCAAGGAGGCACATTAAGGTGTTCCAAGAAGTACTTTCATTACATGTTCATTACCTCAAGCTTGTGAAGTTTGTGTTCATGAGGAATGCAAAAGTTTTATACCCACTTTGCAAGAAGATGCTCATAAGCATGCAACTAGTGGAAATGGAAAACAAGAGGATGTTGAAATCTCTAAGGTAATTGAAACCATTGTTGGTATTCCAAAGAGAGCCACTACCTTATCAAATTCACTTCCTCAAGAAGGCGACAAAGGCAAAAGTGCGAGGTATAAATCTTCCTTTAATCAAGTTTCTTTTGATTATGATAAACATGGTAAATCTTCACATAAGATTTGGAGAAAATTTACATGTTCCTTTTGTGGTTTGAATAACCGTACTGTTTATAGGTGTTGGAAGAGGATAGCCATACATAGGAAACTTTCAAAACAAAAGTGACAGAAAGCCAAAGGTCCATTGGATAATGCAAACCATGTTGAAAAGAAGACACAATTATTTTGCACTCATTGCCATAAGCAGGGTCATCTTGTAGACAAGTGTTGTACTTTGCATCCAACAAGTCATCCACAACATTTGAAGAAGGTGGAGAGATATTTTGGCAAGAATGGAAAAGAGGATTCCATAATTGATGTGGGTGAGGATGATACACATGATCAAGTGCAGCTGAAAGAAACACCATTGAAATTGTTTGGAAAGAGATGGTTAGATTTCTTAACTAATTAAGGCCTTGAATTTCTTTTGATAATTGATGCAAATATTGCCTTATTGATGCATTTCCTTATTATTTGGATGCATTTCTTTTCTCATGAAAGTATGTTGCATATTGCATGAAGAAAGATGTTGGAAAAGTAGAGTTATGTTGACTCACTTAGATGCAGCGAAGATGGCAATTTTCCACTACAAATTTGCATGCATGTTGCATTCTTGAACTTGCATGTTTACGCCAGGAAGGTGTTCGAAAGTGGAGTATGTTGACTCACTTTATTGCAGCCATTTTGGTCCTTTCAGCGTTAAAGTACTCGTACATACCAAAGGGATTCTTGTACTTATGATTGTACTTGTGAGAGAGTTGAGAATTGTTATACATGCATGAAAGTTTGTGTGTGTGAACAGTGGAATTTTTAATAGTTTCATTGTGCTTGAACATGCATGAGTGATTGACTTGTGTTGGTTGATTCCTTGTTAACATGTATGTCGTCAACTTGACAATGTTGACTATTTGCACATGCATGAGTGTCGGCTTGTGTGGTCAATTGATTGTTACATGTATGTTGTCAAATTGAGAATGTTGATCATTTGCACATGCATGAGTGTTGGCTTGTGTGGTCGATTGATTGTTACATGTATGTTATATTGACTTGGAAGACTTGATTTTATCTCTAAAGATGAGAGGGATATGTGATTAATTGTTTCATGAGAATGTGGAATTATTGTTGTAAATCGTCAAGTTGTTGTACATGCTTTTGCTTGACTTGAAAGTCAATTGTTTGAAGAAGTATGTTTTGTCGACTTGTGTTTAGTTGATGGTTTATACACCAAGATGTAAGAGCACATGGCGATGTTCACATGATGTGATATTTGTTGCTTTGAAGAAGCAAAAGGAAGAGGTCGTCAAGTTATATTCTTGCATGAGTGTTTTTCAAGGTTAATGGTGTTTCTTGTGATAAGATGTCGTGGGATTTTGGAAGGTCCATGCTTGAGCAAGAGGCTCATGATTAGCCTTCATTCTCAAATAATGACATGAGAAGCATGTTAATACTGGAGGATGATGGAATCAAGAAGCAAAAGTGGACAGAAATGCCAAAAAAAATTGCAGCCCTTGTAAAACATCAAATGGTCTACAATGTGATTTGATGTGTTGACGCCAAAAAGCAAAAGAGATGGCGAATGCATTCTTTGAGATGTGGAATTTGGAACCGTAGAGATAAAATAATGGTCATTTATTTTCTTGTTATTACTGATATTGGAACTCATTGTTGTAGTTCACTCAGATGGGCTTAACTTGGAAAAGTGGTTTCCAAGGAGAAGCTTGCATCGAATGCATGTGTTACAAAGGAGCAACATGATTCTTAGTGGGAATGCCATCAGTCAGCTTTCCAAGCACAGAGGGATTGCTTTGGTACAATAGGTTTTTTAATCAGCAAGCAGCTAGCGAGTTTTGGATTGGGCCAGCAACAAAAGGAGAACATTGGTTGAATTGCCAAGCCATTTGCAAGGCAAGGCATGTCAGTGAACCCAAGTGGTTGTCATGGACATTTTTCCAAGAAGAACCAATAAATAGAACTTGGGAAGGAGAATAGTATTCATCTCTCATTAGATAACCAGCTTTTGTGGGTCCAAAATACTGTCAGTGGGAAGGAGTGATCAAAATCTGGATTAGGGGCAAAATTTTGCTCAAAAATCAAAGTGCTCAGAATCACTCAAAACCTAAACTAGCATGTCCGTATCGATGATCCGATCCCAACGCAAATCATTTCACTCAAAACAGAGTTAGTATGAGAAGGATAGAGCATTTTGACCATTTTATAAAACAAGCAAATTTTGGGTACATGCTGACTGGGATGTTGACTAGGCATCCGTAAAGCCTAGTCAGCAAAAAGAATATTCCAGGGAATATTCCCAAAATATTCCCACGGGTGGCTCAATTGGGTTGTGACAAGTTTCGAAATTGGATTGGTCAAGTGAATTTAAGGTGGAACAATGAGAGGCTGACACGTGGCAAGCCTGAAGGTTGCCACATGCCCTCTTAAAGGTCACTTAAAAGTTTATTGGCAGGCCAGGGAGTCGAACCCGAGACCTAGCCTACATGAGCAACAAGAATTATCGCTACACCACAACCATCAGACTTAATATTCTATAGGCGCATTTATTATTTAAATGTTATGCTGGCGAAGTTTGGAGGTAAGGGCCAACCCCCCCTCAACACGTGACCAAGTTCATAACCAGGAGTCGATGCATATTACTAACCGTGTGTGCTTAATGCGCTAAATGAGTTTAGTGGTTAATTAACCATGCTTATCCTTAATTAAATTTCAGAATTTTTTTGGTGGTATTTTTGGTGGGTCTGCTAAATCCAGAACTACTCCAAATTTGGTGGAGTTAACTAGAGTTTCTCCAAATTTGGTGGAGTTTTCCTAGGGAAAACTGAAGAGGCCATAACTTTGGCATATTTCGACCAATTTTGGCTCATAAATAGTCATTCCTAGATGATTTGGATGCTTTGAACACAATGGAATAGGTTTCAGAGGTAGAAAGGCAATTATGTATGTGATTTTTCTTCGTTGAAGTTTAAGGAAGGCTAGGGCCACCAGGAGAGGAGGTCAAGCCTAGATCAGCTAAAGTCCAATTGCAAAACTTGGATAGTCATTTTTGGGGTTTTTGGGTCTTATGAATCCAATAGAGTAGGTTGCAAATCCATTAGAGCATTGTAGGTGCATGTAATCAGAGAAATGATCATTAATCCAAAGAGGGCCTAACCATTGAAGCAGGTCCAAGGAGATGTAGCCCAGGAGGGGTGAACTCAACTTCGTGTTATGAGTTTTCTGTGTTTTATTTCTCCGCATTTTACTTGTTGTATATGTGTTTTAAATATCTAAATAACCTCATAAATTTCTCATGAAATACACTCGACACATAATTCCTCATATTTTGGTTAAATGAGACGATCCTAAATACATTTTTAATATTGATGAGGGAGATTGCATAGCATTAACAAGTTTTCCCAACATTTCAGATCAGTAAGGAGGTTCAAAGTCATGTAGTTGCCCCATCTCTTATCAGAGATAAGCTACCATCGCTCGAGCTACTTTACTTCCATTCTATATGTAAGCATCTTTCAATTCTTTGATATTAATGAAATGAAGATTTATTTTTCGTGCATCTTTGCGTTTATGTTTATATTTGTATTTCATTTTGTTCCTTCATAAATTTGGATTTGTGGTATCAGAGCGGTCTGATATTTCTCTATTTTTTCTGTGCATGTCCCCAATGAGGTTGGGTATAAAGAATTAGGGCTTAAACTGGTTAAACCTTTGCAAGACCGGCCTCGCCAACCTCGACGGCCTCCTATGGTGGAAGAAAGATGTGGGAATAGGAGATCATTTCAAAATATTAGTTGAGGAAGCCCTCAAGCAACAAAGGAGCGTGATGATGGACAGGTTTGCTCATATCCTTCAACAGCTACCCACCAACGACGCATCTTCATCCAGTAGCCACCCTAGAGGTGCCACTCCCTTTAAGGTACAATTCAACTTTGAAATTATCATATTTTAAGGCCATATATATGTATATGTCATAGATAAATGGTTAAATCTATTAGAAGGATATTTTTTGATTCATGATTTTTACAATAGGGAGAATATTAATTTTGCACTCCTCAAATCTGCCTCCCATGTCAAGGAATGGTGGGAAACCTATTGTGAGCAGAGGGATGAGAGAGAACCCTCATTGTTTTCAGCCACACCCACTTGGAATTCTTTCTTAGATGCCATAAAGGAACAATATTGCCATGTTGGGAGTTATGATGACAATTACATACAATGGACTACGTTGCGACAGCAAAGGGATAAAGATGTGCATAAACTGACGAATTTGTTCCATATCTTGTGCACAAAGTTGGGTATAAAATAATTTAAGAATCATATGGTGCTCAAGTATCGTGATTGTTTGCACAAATACATTAAGGAAATGGAGTTCCTAGACATCTCCTCGCTCGGTACAGCATACCGATATACTGCCAAGATTGAGCAGAAATGCAATCAGAAGAAGTCAAACTTTGGATCTGTGAACCTAAAGCAAAGAAAAGGAACCCCCAAGGCACAAAGCAAAGGGAAGAGCCAAGCCACATCCCCCTAGGAAAACTCTTCAAAGTCACAAACCAAGAATAACAGGAAGGTGAAGAAGGACACTGGCAAGTGGTGTGAGTTTCATAAAACTCTCTCTCGCAACATGAACAAATGTCACACAAAGAAGGCGCTAGTGGTTGAGCTAAAAGACTTAGATACAGATGCATGCTTTGATTCTGAGCCAAAACCCAACAAGGGAACTGACAAGGGAAAGAAAATCATTGACACAAAACCCACTGCGATGGTAGCCACAACCAAGCTCCAAAAGGCCAAACCTAAGGATCCAGAGGAGGGGGAGTGCCTCTTCTACTCGCAGATGTGGGTAAATGGTTTGTCAATGCAGTTAATCATTGATAGTTGGAGCCAGAAGAACCTAATCGCAACCGAGGTCATTAAGAGATTGAAGTTGCAGACAACATTGAACCCATAACAGACACCATCAGGTGGCTCAAACCAAGGGCAAGATCTCTGTGTCAGCCAGCAGTGGTGTCGACCTTATAGCCTTAATCCATTTACAAATGATTTATTGTGCGATGTTTCCCCTCTAGAATTATATGATGTTTTATTAGGTCAACCATACCTATGGAAGCATCATGTTGTATATGAATCCAGACCTCATTATTTTATTCTTGCTTTGGGTCAGAAATTGTACATGATACTAGAGGTAGCACCGGCTATCAATTTTTCTTTGATATATGCTAAAAAATGTAGTAAGATCATTTCCCAGACCAATAATATTTTGTTTCTGATTGGTGCTCATAATTCCTTATGGTTGTGGGTTGGAACAAATGCTCTGGAAGCTTTAGAACAGCTTGGGTTGAGTTACTAGTCCTAAAGCCTAGGTTGGGACAAATGCTCTGGAGACCTTAGTAGGTTGAGTTACTAATCCCTGGAGTTAGGTCAAACAATCGCGCAGGAGCCCTGGAAGGTTGTGGGTTGAGTTGTTAGTTCCTAAAGCCCTTGAAAACTTGGGTAGAGACCGATTTGGTTAGTGTTAGTGATGTCCAACCGCGGAGGTGGAATTACTGTGGTTGAAGGTCAAAGTGGTTTGGCCTCTAGAAGCCCTAGTTTGGTTTATTCCATGAGATCCCACATTCATGATTGGAATATGGCATGAGGGTGATTGGTTAAAAGAGAGATTTGATTCAGCCCAAGCTATGGTCCAGTGGTATGTGCATGTCCCTGATTTGGTTCATATTTTCATATGTTAATGTGAGACATTTCCTTATTGTGATCTATGAGCATTGTAGTTAATATGTTGGTGATATTATGGTTTGGTTTCCATGGTCTCTATGTTGGTTATTTTCTGGTTATATGTTGGTTATAAGATGTGTATTATCTACGGCTCGTGTAATGAATTTGTTTATTTATTGATTGGTTGATGAATATATGGACTAATAGTGTTGTTGCAGCTACGTTGAGAGGGCATAAAGCCTTCTTGATGATTCTCTGGTGAGATTATTAAATTAGTAAACATATATGTATTTATAACCTTCAGGTACTATGCACACAAAATTTTTGTATAAATGAGTAATTTGGACCTCCAACTTCCCAAGGTCGTAAATTTGGCACACATTCTCCTTTTGGCTATCATAATGCCTCATTTTGAAGATCTCCACAAGGAGGCCAAGAAAAAAAAATCTATGAACCATATTTAAGTACTTTTTTGCTCTCTCTGTTTTCCCTGAAAGTTTTGGTTAGGCCTTCAAAACAGCCTAGGAAATTTAGAACCCGAAAAACTGCCAAAAATAGAAAGTTGTGTTAAATTTAAGAAAATGAAACTGAACATAAATGTTGTTCGGTCAATTTGGCATTATAAAAGTGTGATCGTGTGTCACTGGGTGTTTGGAGTTAGTTCTGGAGATGTGCACCCCATTTTCCACAAGTGCATATTGGAAATCAAGTTTTGCATAGTATCTCTCATCGCATGTTTACCCTGGCAAGCTTGAGAATTTGGGTAAATGTGGGAGCAGGTGTTACAAACAAGATCATGATGAATTGTTAATGGAAATTAGGATGGTTTTAAGGGCTTAAGGATTATGGGTTAGCATATTTAGGTGTTAGGGGGTTCAAGTCTTATGGGTTCTATGAGTTAAGGGGTTAGGGGGTTTAGGAGTTAGAGGTTAAAGGTAAAGGGTAAAGGGTTAGGGCTTATGGGGTTGAGGGACAAGGGGTTTAGGCCTAGGGATTTTAGGGATTATTGGTTAATGTTTTACTGGTTAGGGAATTGAGGGGTTAAGGGTTAAGTTGAGACCTTAGGGGTTAGGGAATTTAGGGGTTAAGGGTGTAAGGGTTATGGGATTTTGGTTTCAGCGGGTTAATGGGTTAGGAGTTAGTGGTTAAGCATTAAGGGTTGGTGTTTAAGAGGATAAAGGGTTAAGGCTTAGGGGGTTACATGATTCTAGGTTAGGGGTTAAGGTTTAAGGGGGTAGTGGCTTAGGGTTTAATGGATAATGCCATTAATGGGTTATGAGTTATGAGTGTAAGGGTTAAGGGATTATGGCTTGGGGGTTAAGGAAATAGGGAATTTAGTGTTTGTTGGTTAAGTGATTATGGGTTGTGATAATGGGGCCCCTTATCACAACTATTGGGGGTTCCTCTATCAATTTCTCTCATTGCCTTCCCTCTAATGCCCCTAGCCCCTATGTCATTAGGTACTAAGTCTCGTTCTCATTTTCTAATGTTAGGATTATATATCTCAATAAACTATGTTTGGACCTCCCACTTCTACCCATCAATGCTACCCTTATATCCCCTTGCCCTCTTCAATACACCAAAAGATCTCCCTTCACCAAAAGTCATGAGAATTGAGCATTTAGAAGTGGTTGTTTAACAACTGCCTCTAACAATTTAATTATCATGACTTTTTCTTTTTTTTTTGGGGGGCAGTGGGTGGCCAAAACAGCCTCCAAAAGTTACATCGTCGTGACGTTTAAGGGGGTTTTTCCAACAACCCTCCTTAAAAGTCATGAGAATTAGACTTTTGGAGACATCTTTGGACAAACCCCCCCAAAATCCATGAGAATTCAACTTTTGGAGGTGATTGCTAAATGGTCTCCTCCAAATGTTCAATTCTCATGACTTTATTTTGGGGGGGAGGGGAGGAAGGGTACAAAAACTGGCTCTAAAAGTTAAATTCTCATGACTTTTAGGGCAAGTTGTCAAAAACTTCCATGAAAATATATGTAAGGGTGGTCATTTAAACCTCCCCGGCCCCCGCCCACCCTCCCCCCCCCCCCCAAAAAAAAAAAAGATTCATTTTTCATGATTTTCTGGGTGGGTTTCAGAAACCACCCCTAAATCCCTAAAAAAGCTTTTAGAGGTGATTTTGGAAAGACCGTCGCAAGCCTAAACAACCTCTAAAATCCCTTTTTGTAATAATGCATAAATTTACCATTCTAAAGGAGAGAATCACTTTAGATATTACGTATTATTATATATAACTTTAGAACATACATACATGCATATGCACACACACACACATTTTTCATAGAAAAAAATGGAAATTTTATTTATAGGAACGGAATTATAATACATTGGATTCTTGAAGCATTAAAAAAATCTCTTACAGCCTATGATATTTCTATGCAAATCACATTTTTTTCAACATGTTACGTATATTGTAGCCAAACAATTGTCATAATTTCTTTCATTGGTTAAAAAGAAAGTTGTATTTCATCAACTCAAAAAACCATTAATGAAGCACTCTTCATCTCTTATTTTTTGTCAACATATGTACCCATATTTATACAAAAAATTATAATAAACTCAAAAGCATATTTAAAGCCAAGGTTCATGAGAATATTCATAAGTAGCCCCCACTTGATGCTTTGTAATCCACTAGGTTCCTCAATCTAAGCTTGTTCAAGCATTTGAAAGACCATCTACTATCTTCTTCCTATCCTTGTAGATGTCTAAAAAAATATGTATAAGAGAATTGACATAAGCATATGTAAATCATTAAACAAAGGCTATAATATAAATTCCTCAATCTTATTTCCTTGCACATCCATTTCTAGTCCCCATGTATTTAAATATGTGATACTCCAACCTCGTGAGTTAATCTCAAAAATAATTTTAAAGGCATCGACTCACAATAATTATTTGTTTTTTGACTAGATCTAGACTTGAATGAAATGTTATGGTATAAACTATATTTATCCTTCTCCACCCCTAAGAGGGTCTCTTGTGGAGCTCCATAAAAGTAATTCGAGGGAATGTTGTTGTTAATTTCCTCTTCCTTGGAGATGTGTGTAAATTGTTTATCCCATTCTGTTAGGTATTCATTAAGAATATTTAGTGCCTTCAGAAAATATTTTAATGGTTGTCTCTTTTTTTCAAATAACTTCAATTTCCTAGGTATCCAAAGTCCCAAAAAAATGTTTAAAGGAAGGGATTTAATCATTTTTGTATCCTTGTTGTCACAAAAAACCCTAAAAGGCCTAGTTAATGTTATCTCCTAACCAAACGTTTTGATACCCTATATTATTTCCACTTCCTTCCAATATTCATTTATGAAAGGATAGGTCATGATGACATGTATATTGGTTTCTTCTACATGTTGGCATAGTCTACTCTAACCAATTCCTAAAAATTCATTTTTTATAGTACATCTTAGGTAGGTTCCCTGTTGTTTAAGATCATTCATGTGAAATTTTTATATTTTGATGGTCTATTTAGTTTCCATAAAACTTCCCATCACCTTATGAATTGATCCTCCCCTTCCTCCTATTGAGGGGCTTGGATTCCCAATGCTCAACCATAGGGATTATACCCATGGAAGACTCCCAATTAGACTCTTGCCAATTTGACATGGAATAATCCTTTTGCTTGTGGCCCAACAACCATTTGATAGGCTTTATTATTCAAAGAATTTATTCTTTATTGTTTTGTGTTTTTTTTTATGTTTTTGAAATTTATGTTTATGTCATGAAGGCAAATAGGTTGTTGATGTTAAGAGAAGAATGTGTTATAGGGTAACCAATAGCTATAATGGATGAATTTATCTGAGATTGTGGGTCCCCCAAAATGAAATAATTCTAGCTTGGATTTTACAAACAAGACAAATTAAGGAAAAGGCTTGTGAGAAGTATAAAGCAGAAAACTTTAAACATGTGTTTTGAACCATGCACCTTAAAAATGATAAGAAGCAAATAATTACAGTCTACTTTGAGGGAGAAACCTCCTTTTATAATGCATGAAATGTATAAAACAAGATTTTTTTCTCTTAGGATTGGGCCTCCTTGGTATATGTATAGGAGACAAAGGATACAATTATAATGAAAGGGTACAACAAAAGGTTTTTGCCTACATAACAATATAACAATATAAATGTAATATCTCAATATCTAGGATCTAACAAGGGTTTTAGAGTTAACATGAGGCTTGTCTAGTTATTAACATGCCCCACCCCTTCAATAAATTTTTGTTCTCAACACTTGACTAATTACAAGTGTTTTCACATGAACAACTCATCTTACCATGTCACCTCTTCCACTAGTAGGTTCTTCCATTTGATGAGGCACTTAGCAATCACTTAATTATAGGATTGTTTATAGTTATAGTATGATATTTTATTCTTCATTAATATTTAGTAAAATAGTTTGGATTGAGATCTCGTAACTAATTACCTTCTTTAAGCAAGAAACATGGAAGATTGTGTGTACACATGAAGATGGATGCAACCCCAATTTGTAAGCCATACTTCCAATCATTTGCAACACCTTATAGGGGCCATAATAACTTGGTGCTAATTTATCATCCTTCTTTTGTTTCCTAAGGGACAATTTTTTGTATGGTTGCAGTCTCACAAATACCCAATGCCCCACTTGAAAGTCACTTTTCTTGCGATGTTAATGTGCTTGTTGTTTCATCCAATTTTCTTTTATATACATCATATTTTGTTCAATAACCAATTTGTCCTTCAATAATTTGATAACCTCTTGTTGGTACCCTATGTGGTCCTCCACTACTTAATCCTTTATAATCTCTTTCAAGGGTGATGTGATGGATGGAGGATGGTATCCATAAAGTGCCATAAATGAGGACATTTTTTTTAATTATGGAAGGATGTTTTCTACTAAGGGAAACAACTCGATCTATTGCATGTGTTTATCATATGCAAAGCAATGCATATATCCTTCTAAATATTTATTCACAAACTCAAATTTTCCATTGGATTGAGGATGTTAAGATGAGTTGTGATCCAATTCAGTACCAAATAAGAAAATGATCCAAGACAAAAATTTCAAGTGAAAGTTGGATCTCTGTCACTAACAATAATCTTCAGGATTCCATGTATCTTTTGGATTATTTACATAAATTATTTTTTCGTTGTACTTGCTTTAAAAGGATGAGAAAGAGAGAGAAAATGGGCATACTTTGTTATTAGATCTATCACTACCATAATGACATTCTTTCTTTCATATTTTGGTAAACTTGTAATAAAATCCATTGAAACTCCTTACCGACATAGTCCTTTTATGGCTAATGGTTGTAGGAGCCATGGGTTCTTGATTGTATCCCTTATTTTATTGGCATACAACACATTTGGCCACACAATTTTTCACATCAACTTGAAGACCTTCCAAAAAATCCTTTCTTGATCATATGGTATGTTTTCAAGAACCCTAAATTTCTTCCTATAAGAGAAGCGTGTAATTCCAAAATGACCTTATGTTTGAGGTTAGAGTTCTTAGATAAGTGGTGTTGATACCACTTATATAATCATTCTTCCATATAAATATTTCCACTACATCGAGGTCCTATTGTATTTGTTGAATGATCTTGCATACCTTCTCATATTTCTTCCATTCTATCCTTGCTTCTTCCACCTAGTCAAATTATGGAATGGAAATAGTGCATGGTAAACCCTTTGTGCATTCATCTTTCCTTGAGAGTGTGTATGGCACAATATTTTGTTTTTCCTATTTTTACATCATTTCAATTCCATAACCTAGCATCTTTATAACCCATTTTCATTGTTCTTCTAAAGATAGACTTTGTTCGAAGTACTTCAAACTATCACGATCTATTTTTACTTTAAAATGTCTTCTTATTTGATATGTACATCATTTCTTAACTACATATAGTATGGCTAAAATTTATGTTTCACAAATGGGTCTTAGTAACTCATAACTAATTTGATGGTTCAAGTTATTAAATTTTTGTAAAGCTCACTACTTTCATAGGTAAGGAACCTTCCTTCTTGTATCGAAATTGCACCAGTGATATTGCCTAAGGCATCACACTCCACAATGAAGGTTTTTGTGAATTTAGGTGTGTCCAGGATGGGAGTTATAAATATAACCTCTTTAATTTTTTCAAAGGATTTGGTTGCTTCTTTAGTTCGAGAAAATGCTTCCTTCTTCAATAATTTTTTTAGAGGTGCTACTATTTGATCATAGTTCCTAACAAACATATGTAATATTCTGTCAAACCTAAGAATTCTGAGTTTCTTCAAGGTCTCGGGAATTTGTCATTCCCTCACAGCATTGATTTTGTTAGTGTCCACTTTGACTCCTCCATGGGATACAATATGACCCAAATATTCCACTTCTTAAACCCCAAAGGCACACTTAGAAGGCTTTGCATATAGTTGTTTATCTTCCAATAGTGTTGAGACCATGTAAACATGTTGTACATGCTCTTCCCAGGATATTTTGTAGATTAGTATATAATAAAAAAATACTAAGACAAATTTTCTTAGAAAGAGTTTGAAAATATAATTCATTAAGCTTTGAAATGTTGAAGGTGCATTAGTAAGTCCAAATGGCATAACTGAAGACTCATATTGACCTTCATGTGTTTTAAAGGTTGTTTTGGGGATGTCTCCTTGTCTCATTTTAATTTGATGATATCCTAAATGGAGATCCCACTTAGTAAAGAATATTGATCCATGCAAATCATCTAATAATCCATCAATGATAAGAATGTGAAACTTATCTTTGATTGTCCCTTTGTTAATTTCTCTATAATATGGACGTATACACCATGGAACATCCTTTCTTATAATTATCACCACTAGTGAAGAGAAAACACTTTGGCTAGGTTTAATGATGCCAACATCTAAAATTTCGTGAACCATATGCTCAATCTCACTTCTATGCATATGGATACTTGTAAGGCCTATGTTAAGTGTTACATTTCCAAGTTGCAAATGAATAGCATGGTCGTGATCTTGAGCAGGTGGAAGATCCTTACGCATCTCTCCAATTACCTTGGAATGATTGTTGATATATTTTTGGAGATCCAATGGAGTAGAGGATATAGATGTTTGAACTCTAATGAACATAATTAACCAATTACACCATGGCATCCCTTTTTGAGCAATTTTGTCATGTTTTTAGAGCTTATAACTTTAGAGAGTTCCCTTGGATACCTCCAATCTGAATTTATTTTCCTTTTTGAGGAAAATTTCATGAAAAATCTTGAAAATTAAGGGCTGATGTTCCCAATGAATGTAACCATTGGATTCCTAATACAAGATCAACACCACCCATTTGGATTACAATAATGGGAGAATCCAATAAATACTCCCCCATATTTAGCTTAATACAATGGTACTTCCCTGAACAATTTATGTGCCTCCATCTACAATCATTACCTGAAATTCTGGTGTTGAGGATATAAAGCAATTGAGAAGTTTTGCCAACTTGTAATTGATGAAGTTATGTGTACTACCTGTTGGCATTATGATACATATGTTGTACTTGATCGCAACCCACTCATCTCAGATGATAAATTATAGTGCAGCAAAGTTCATGCACTTTCATGCAAAGAAAAGTTCCTTTCATGCAGAGAAAAGTTCACGCACTTTCATGCAGAGAAAAGTTTGCAGCAAAGTTCACGCACTTTCATGCAGAGAAAAGTCCGTGCACTTTCATGTAGAGAAAAGTTAACGCACTTTCATGCAGAGAAAAGTTCACACACTTTCATGCAGAGAAAAGTTCACGCACTTTCATGCAGAGAAAAGTTCACGCACTTTCATGCAGAGAAAAGTTCACACACTTTCATGCAGAGAAAAGTTCACGCACTTTCATGCAGAGAAAAGTTCACGCACTTTCATGTAGAGAAAAGTTCACGCACTTTCATATAGTGAAAAGTGCACGCACATGGGAAATCTTATGGTTGGTTCATGGTATTAGTCCGATAGTTTTTTATGCTATGTTTTTGGTCCGTGGTATTTAGTCCTTGGTATTTGAACCTATGGTTTTAGGCCATGGTATCTCGTCATAAGTGTTGATCCCAAGTATTGGGTCCATGGTATTGAATTGTTATGGTTTTTGGTCCGTGGTATTGTGAAAGGCCTAAGGCTATAAAAGAGGAAGGAGATAATTTGGCAAGGCATCTTCTGAATTATTGAATATCTGATAAA
>APFE031637334.1:0-11107 GCA_000404065.3 Pinus taeda
CTGGTAGTCCCGGTTTTGGGATCCAGTGGGAAATCTCTGTGTATATGTGTTTTATGTGTTATGCTTTCGCATTTTTATTTTTCCTATGATTTAGAATTTGTATGTAGGTAATTTCTGTACGGGGTTAAAACCTACAATCCGGGGACGCAAAGATCTCACACAAACATGGGCAAAGCTCCCGTTCATCACAACAGATGATGCAATATTTGCGTTAATGGAGTCTTGGCCTCCCAGGTTACACACCCCAGACTTGGCTGAAAGGAAAAGATCGCAGCACAACAGTGAAAGAAGGATACCAAGTTGCACATCGCATAGCTAGCAGAGAGAAGGCGCCAGGAAGAAGAAGTGTCCATGCAGCAGAAGGCGGCTGAGGCAGCAGTGGCAGCGGAGATGGCAGAGACCACAACCACGCCCACCAAAGAGACCAAGGAAGGCCAGGAAATGTCCAAAGAGCAGGACATACAGGGGGAGACTGAGACAGAGGAATGCCTCGGAAAAGTTTGGCTTTGGACCCTATGTTAAGTTGGGCAGACCCACCTATGGTTTTGTGCATGATTTTTGCACATGTTTTTTGGACGCGATGGTTTTCAATCCATGGTATTGGACACGATGGTTTTTGGTCCATGGTATTGGACGTCATGGTTTTTTGGTCCATGGTATTGGATGCTTCAGCATGTATAAATATGTATTGTAACATTGAAAGGAACATAACGAAAAATCAAGCTCGTAGTCCCGGTTTTGGGATCCAGTGGGAATCTGTCCGTGTATATGTGTTTTATGTGTTATGCTCTCACATTGTGTATTTTTGTATGTTTAGAATTCGTATGTAGGTAATTTTTGAACGGGGTTAAAACCTACATTTGGTATCAGAGCTATTTTTGGCTTCAATGGGATGCCTTTGTTGCTGAGGGGTTTCTCTCAGGCCTGTGGTATACCCTCTTCAGTGGGAGATCTGTGAGATCGATTCTGGTGGTGAAGGAAGATGGCGAGTGGTGGAAAGATAGAGATCGAGAAATTTAATGGTCAGAGTTTTGAGTTGTGGGAACTCAAGATGGAGGATCTATTGGTGGATAAAGATCAGTGGATTTCGATAGATCCAGGTACTAAACCAACAGGAGTGATCATGAAGAATGGAAGAAGTTGGATTGGAAGGTAAAGAGCATAATACGATTGTGTGTCTCAAATTCAGTATTACTGAATGTATCAAGGGAAGCTACGACAAAGGCTTTGTGCGATAAATTAGGGAATTCGTACCAATCTAAGTCTCTGGTGAATGAACTATTCTTGTGAAAATGCTGTATAACCTGAGGATGAAAGATGGAGACTTGGCGACAGAGCATCTCAATGCATTTAATACTGTGGTAAGTCAGTTAGCATCTGTTGATATTAAAATTTCAGATGAAGATAAGTGCATCAATTTGTTGTGTTGTCTACCAGATTCATGGGATAGTCTAGTTATTGCAATAGGTAGCAATGAAACTACATTGCATTTTGATGAAATAGTCTCATCCTTGCTAACGGAGAAGAAGAGATGGAAAAATATGCAGAGCCAAAATGGTGATTCCTTGTCTGTACCAGGACGGTCCCAAAACAGAAACAAAAATAAGTCATCGAGTGGGAGATCTAAATCTCCAGGAAAACCTATAAAGATGGTGTGCTCGAAATGTGGATAGGAAGGGCACTTCAAAAGGGACTGTAAATCTAAAGCTCCTAATAAAGGAAAGGGATTTGATGATGTTCCTTCTACAAAGGAAAAAACTACCTCAGATGAAGGTGGGGATGTGTACTTGGCTTCTTCAAGTACACATGTAAATCATGAGGCATGGTTGATTGACTCAGGTGCATCCTTTCACTTCACTCCCCATAGAGAGTGGTTCTGTGAGTATGAGAAATATGATGGTGGTGATGTCTTCTTGGGGATGACAGGAAGGCTAGAATGATTGATCATAGAAAATTAAAGTTGAAGTTGCAAGGTGGAAGGGTTTAAACACTTTTGGGTGTTCTACATATTCCTACATTGGCCAAAAATCTGATTTCTGAAAGCAAGGTGGATGATGCAGGTGTAAAAATAGTGTTCGAGAAGGATACCTACAAGATGGTTCGGGGAACACTATTATTGATGCGGGGAGTTCAAACTAGAACTCTATACAAGATGCAAGGTAGCACTGTTGTTGATGGGTGCAACAGTTCTGTGGTTCCTGAAAGTGGAGTAGAAAATCTAGTCGTCTCTGGAGAGAGGACCATGTTGTGGCATCAAAGGTTGGACATATTGGAGAGAAGGACCTTCGAATACTTCATGGTAAAGGTATGGTATAAGGTATGAGTAATGGCTCTCTGGATTTTGATTTCTGTGAAAATTGTGTATATGGGAAGAAGAATCGGGTGCGTTTCCCCTCTGGTAATAAGAGGGCGAAACAGATATTAGAACTTGTGCACAGTGATGTGTTTGAACCTATGAAGGTTCCATCATTGGGTAATTCTGTGTACTATGTATCATTTATAGTTGAATTCTCAAGGAATACATGGATATATGTCCTTAAGAAGAAATTTGAAGTCTTTGACATCTTTAAAGAATTCAAGGCTCTGGTGGAAAACTAGACAGAGAAGAATATAAAGGTGCTGAGGACAGATAATGGTGGAGAGTTTTGTAGTAAGGAATTTGAAGAATTCTGTAAGAAGTGTGGTATAGCATGGCAGAAGACTACTCCATATACACCTCAAGAAAATGGAGTTGCAGAAAGAATGAACAAGACGTTGATGGAAAGGGCAAGAAGCATGCTCAGTGGTGCCGGGTTAGGACAGGAATTCTGGGCAGAGGTGGTGGATACTGCATGTTACCTGGTCAACAGGTCAGCTTCATCAACGTTGGATGATAAGACTCCACAAGAAGTATGGACTGGTAAGAAACCTCTCTTTCACATCTGAGGGTATTTGGATGTGATGCATATGTACAAGTTCTGAAGGAGAAACGAACCAAGTTGGATAGTAAATCTGAAAAGTGCATCTTTATTGGGTATAAGGATGGTTTAAAGGGTTATAAGCTTTTGGAACCCAATAACAAGGAAGGTTGTGTACATCCAAGATGTGGTGTTCAGAGAGGTGAAAGATGTTATTAAACATGAAGTCCAACCAAAGGAACTTGAGGAGATAGAGTTCTAAAGGAGGAAGAATCAGACTCTATAGTAGAGGAGGAATCAGAAGCTAAAAAGCCACAAACTCCGAGTGTAAGAAGATTAGTTCGAGAAAGAAGGAAACCAAAAAGGTATGGTCCATCTACTTTCTGTTCAAATTTTTCTTTATCTATTACTGATGATGATCCCAGAATTGTGAATGAGGTAGTGGATTCAAAGGATGGAAAACTCTATAAAGAGGCCATGGTTGATGAAATGGCATCTTTGCACAAGAATGAGGTTTGGGATCTAGTGGAGTTGTCGGCTGGAAGGAAACCCATTGGCATTAAATGGGTGTTCAAAAAGAAGACAAATGTAGAAGGAAAAGTGGAGAAATACAAAGCTCGGTTGGTAGCAAAAGCTTATTCCCAGATGCCAGGAATTGATCTTGGTGAAATTTTTTCTCCTGTTGCCAAGGTAACTTCTATTAGATTACTTTTATCTGTTGCTACTACTTTTGATTTTGAGGTAGAACAGATGGATGTGAAGACAACATCTCTTCACAGGGATTTGGAAGAGGAGATCTACATGAAACAACCTGAAGGCTTTGTGGTGGAGGGTAAGAAAGAACTAGTATGCAAGTTAAATAAGTCTATGTATGGGTTAAAACAGTCACGAAGGATGTGATATCAGAAATTTGATACATTTATACTGGGAATTGGCTTCACTAGAAGCAAAGACGATCATTGTGTGTATTTTAAATTAAATGCTGACCATGTTATTGTTCTGGTCTTGTATGTGGATGATATGTTGCTGGTTGGAAATGACAAAGAAATTATCCAGGATTTGAAGACCCAATTGTCCTCCCAATTCAACATGGAAGATCTTGGTGCTACAAACTATATTTTGGCATGGAAATTAAAAGAGATCAGGAAAAGAGGAAGCTCTGGTTAAACCAAAGGAAGTATGTCGATACATTATTGCAGAGGTTTAATATGCAATATAGTAAACTGGTGAAGGTTCCTATTCTTATAGGTGTAAAGTTATCTACTGAACAGTGTCACAAGACACAAGAAGAGGAAGAGGATATGTCCCATGTTCCATATGCAAGTGTAGTCGGTAGCCTGATGTATGCAATGGTTTGTACTAGACCAGAAATTGCACATGTAGTGGGAGCATTGAGCAGGTTTATGTGAAAACCAGGAAAGGAGCATTGGACAGCAGTGAAGAGGGTTTTCAGATATTTGCATGGCACTAGTGATTATGGTATATGCTACCAAGGAAGACCAGGATTGGATAGAGTGTTGGATATTCATGGCTTTGTTGATGTAGACTCAGCTAGAGACCTGGATCAGAGAAGATCTACAAGTGGGTATGTTTTCAACCAATTTGGAGGTGCAGTCAGTTGGATGAGTAAGAAACAATCTGTAGTGGCACTATCAACTACAAAGGTAGAATACATGGCAGCCACTCATGCAAGCAAGGAAGAAATTTGGTTACAGAGATTGTGTTCAAGTATGGGGTTAGTATAGGAAGCTATACGGATGGATTGTGATAGCCAAAGTGCAATTTTCTTGGGAAAGAACCTTGCATATCATTCAAAGACAAAGCACATTGATGTTCAGTATTACTTTTTGAAGGATATGATAGAAGACAAAAACGTGTTGCTGGTGAAGGTGGACACTTTGAAGAATATTGTAGATGCATTGACAAAATCTATGAGCTCTGAGAATTTCTCCTGGTGTAGAGAAACAATGGGCATTTCGGGGCTGGAAAAATGACTAAGCTCTCTTGTGCCCCCCTATGGAAAGAAAAAAACAAGTGGGATAATGTTGGGTTGTGTTATATTCTTTCCATGTAGTTAACAGGGGGTTTGAGGGGCACCCGTAACCCCAGTTTATGGGGTCCGGGGCAGCGCCTCGGAAATTTTTGGTTTTGGACCCTATGTTAGGTTGGGCGGACCCACCTATGGTTTTGTGCATGATTTTCGCACATGTTTTTTGGACGCAATGGTTTCCAGTCCATGGTATTGGACGCAATGGTTTTTGGTCTATGGTATTGGACGCGATGGTTTTTTAGTCCATGGTATTGGGAGCTTCGGCATGTATAAATATATATTGTAACATTGAAAGGAACATAATGAAAAATCAAGTAGTTAGTCCCAGTTTTTGGATCTAGTGGGAAAATCTCTGTGTATATGTGTTTTATCTGTTATGCTCTCGCATTGTGTATTTTTTTGTGTTTAGAATTCATATGCAGGTAATTTCTAAACGGGGTTAAAACCTACAAAACGACGTTTTTTGGGAAATATGGCAGCAACATGGGTCCATGGACCAATGTTGCTCTTCCCAAATTTGTAGTTCTCAGATAGATCTTTCTAATGAGCTATCGTATGCATCAAAGAAATATTGAGTGCTAAAGTTATGACCCCTAGAAGTTGATGTACCAACATACCCAAAATGGGGCCCACAATTTGGTGTTTCATCTTCTAGGGTTAGGTTTTGGGATGTTAAGGGTTTTCCATTGTTTCTCAATAATAAATACGCCTTCGAGCCCCATTGTAACATAGTTCAAAGGCATGTAGCCACCACATCTCTTCTCAGAGATAAGCTACCATCGCCCTAGCTATTTATTTCCATTTTCTGTTTGTAAGAATATCTCAGTATTTTACATTAATGAAATGAAGTATTATTTCCGCTGCATCTTTGTGTTTATGGTTATCTCTATAATTTGTTGCATTCCTATTTAAATCTAGATCAGTGGTATCAAAGCAGACTTCTTTTTCTCTAGTTTTCTTTTCATGTCCCCAACAAGGTCGAGATATAAGGAGTTAGGGCTTGAATTGGTCAAACCTTTGCAAGATTAGCCTCGTAAATCCCAATGGCCTCTCATGGCGGATGAGAAGAAAGATGAGGGGGCAGGAGATCCGATCAAAATCTTGCTTGAAGAAGACCTCGAGCGACAAAGGTATGCCATGATGGAAAGATTTGTGTAGATCCTTCAGCAGCTACCCAGAGGCGACACATCAGCTTCCAACAACTACTCTAGAAATGCCACACCCTTTAAGGTACAAGTTAATTTTGAAATCCCCATCTTCAAGGGTCAGATAGACACAGATGTCATAGATAAATGGTTAAATCTGCTAGAAGGGTATTTTTCTGTTCATAGATTTTCAAGTCAAGAAAAGATTGTTTTTGCTCTTCTCAAAGTAGCTCCCCACGTCAAGGACTGGTGGGAAACCTACTACAAGCTAAAGGACGAAAGCACAGGTTCACTATTGTCAGCCGCACCCACTTGGGATTCATTCTGTGATGTCGTCAAGGAGCAGTACTACCCTATCAAAAGCTATGAGGACAAATACATAAAGTGGACCATGCTGCGACAGGGACGAGACCAAGATGTACGAGAGTTCACAAACATTTTTCATACCCTTAGGACACATTTGGGTATCAAATATTCTGAGCTCATCTGGTACTCAAATACCATGGTTGCTTACACAAATACATCCAGGAAGAGATGGAGTTCCTAAACATCTCCTCGCTCAACACAGCGTACTGATATGCTGTCAAAATCGAGCAAAAGTTCAAACAAAAGAATAGAGACTTTGGATCTACAAATACGAAGACCAAAGGACAAAGCCAAGGTAGGGTGGCCCAAGACAACCCATCAAAGCTGCAAGAAAAGAACAACACCATGAAGTCAAAGAAGGAAACAGGAAAGTGGTGTGAGTTCCACAAGAGCCCCACTCACAACACAAGTGAGTGTCGGACCAAGCAGTCATTGGTGGCCTAGTTGAAGGCTTTAGAATCAGATGCATGTTCCAACCTTGAGCTAGAACCCCACAAGGGGAATGGAAAAGGGAATAAGATCATTGATGCAAAGCCCAGCATCATTGTTGCCACTACCAAGATCTAGAAGAATGATTCTGAAGATCCCAAGGAGGGGGAACGTCTTTTCCACTCACAGATGTGGTGAAGGGTTCGCCACTGCAATTCATTGTCGACAGTGATAGCCAAAAGAACCTCATTTCAAAAGAGGTTGTGAAGTGGTTGGGCCTACCGACTACCCCACACCCATAGTTGTACAGTATCAGGTGGCTTCATGAAGGACGAGATCTCAAAGTTCGCTAGCAGTGCCGCCTTCCTTATAGCATCAAGCCCTTCACAGAGGAGGTATTATGTGATGTTACACCTCTAGATTTTTGTGATGTATTATTAGGCCAGCCATACTTGTGGAGGTGACATGTTGTGTATGAGTTAAGGCCTCGCATTGTCATTATTTCTTTGGATAATTCATTATATAGGATACCGGAGGTAGCCTCTCCTACTACCACCACTTTGATCTCTACTAAGAAAGGCAGCAAGCTCATCTGCCAGACTAGGAAATTCAATTTTTGTCTCATTTCATTACAGGTTTTCTGAGGACATCCAGAAAGCATGATTCCATAATGGTTGTGGTGGACAGGTTGACAAAAAGTAGCGCACTTAATTCCATTAAAGTCCCCTTATTGAACTAGTGATGTAGCATGATTCTTCATCAGATATGTGGTTAGATTGCATGGTGTTCCGAAGAACATTGTGTTAGATAGGGATGCAAAGTTCACTTCTAGATTCTAAAGAGAGCTATTTGGAGGTTTGGGTATAGAGTTGGCCTTCAGCAAAACTTATCATCTATAGATAGATGGACAGACAGAGAGGGTCAACAGGATATTATAGGACATGTTGAGGATTTATATGATGCATCAGTAGAGGAGATGGGGGGAGTATCTTCTATTGGTCGACTTCACTTATAATAATGGTTACCTAGAGTCTTTGAGGATGAGTCCGTTTGAGGCACTCTATGGGAGATGTTGTAATACTCCCATCAGTTGGAGTGAACCGATGAATAAGGTGTTGATTGGATCAGATATGTTGGTAGAGATGGAATAGGAAATGCAGGTAATCAAGAAGAATCTAAAGGAAGCACATAATAGATAGAAAATCTATGTAGGTCAGAACAAGTTGTTTAAGGAGTTTCAGGTTGGAATACATGATAAAGGCCATAGGGTGGAGACATTGTAGCCCTAGGAATCCCTTTATCAATAATGGCGGGATACACGGTAAATTCGAGAGGTTGGGATGGAAAAATTCCTCACAGTGCAGGTGGAGAGATCTGGTGGCATCCATGTTTGTTTTTGACCTAGTGATTTGATAAGGATTGTGGTAAAGCCTCTTATTATATGTTTATTGTTATGGCCTAGTGATCTAGTGGGGATTGTGGTAAAACCTGGTTCTATTTTTTAGAGTGAGGTGGTGTAGCCTTGGGAATCCCTTGTTGATTTTGGTGATAAGTCCCACATTCATGCTTGAAATATGGCACATGGGTGATTGGTTGAACAGAGAGATGGCTCAACCAATCTATGGTCGGGTGGAACCTAATAGTCGCATACCGAGTTGGCTTTTGCATTCATTAATAAGAAACTATTTCTCCTTGGTATTTTATGATAAAATGTACTAGTTCATATGAGACATTTATGGTTAATGTCTCCGTGATATTTATGTTGGTTATATGTTGGTTAAGAGCATGTTTTATGATAGTGATGATGTATGGCTCTCGTCATGTTTTGATTTGTAAATGAATGTACAATGAATATATAACCTAATAGATGATAATTTAGCCAATGTGATAATGTATCAATGCTTCTTAACTATTCTAAAATAAATATGAGACCCATATGCTCAGATTTGTTGTTATGACTTGTAGAATGCATATTTGTGACATGTTTGACGAAATTCTTGTCATGGCTAGTAGGGGTCCATTCAAGTCTTTGTTCAATTATTTGCATTTGCATGATTGTTTCTATGTTACTTTTCATTCTTGAATGTTTCATGGTATTGTGGGAAGTGGCTTGAGTCCCGGCCCTAAAAACGTGGCACAAGATCTGGTGTCGTAGGCTCAAAACTAGCTGAAAAAGACCCCAGTTGCTTGCATGCCCATGTTGCGAGAGAAACTAGAGGGCCACAATCACATGCATGCCCATGTCATGGGAGCGACTAAGGCTCTAAGGTAGTGAAGTGTCAAGTTGTTGCAAGGGTTGATCAATTGGGAGGGTTGGTTAGCTCCTGTAGGTTTTGTGGTATGTGTAGAAGGTCAAATTGGTTGTGTTCCATCAATTCCACTTCCTTAAGTCGAACTAGGAGGTTGAATCAAATTGTATTATCCTCTCATCACATGTTTACCCCAGCGGACTGTTAAATTGGGTAAATGTGGGGGGAGGGTGTTTCAGTTTCCATGTGGCCCAATCACAGGGTTCCATGTGGCACTTTGGAACTCCAATGATTCATTTGATAGTTGAATCGATGCAATTTAAATGACCAACCTTGGCATTGATAAGCCAACAAATCCACCAATGAAGCACGAGTTGTTTGTCAAAATATAAATGTTAGATTCCATATTTGAGTTTTCATTATAACTGCATGTGAAAAGGGGGGAGGAAGGCAATTGTCTTGATCCTGCAACCCCCCCACTGACTCAACAAGCCACCAACAAAAGCCACATGGCTACATATTATGTGGTTCATACATTTGGTTGCAATGACAATGTTGTCATACTTTGGTATGATGTAACAATGTTTTAATGCCATTGAGTTATAAGTTATAACTAATGTTTTATATATATATACCAACGGACCATATATAACAACAATATTTAATATATGCGATTTTATACTATACAATTACAATGAAGGGGCCACAACCTTCGTGGGTTCGACCCCAAGCTACAGACCACCCAACACTATATATACGAAAATAAATTGTCACTTTGCCACAATGTTATAGTTGTAAAAAAAACTGACCCCCTTTGGTTTTGTAGATATTTATCATTGTTTGTGTGGTAATACATAGAGATTGTGCCCTTTTGGAGATGTAAGAAAGGAGAGTTTTTGCAAGGGATTCTTTGAGGCTTCTTGTAAAGTTGTAGAATAAAGTCAACTTTAAATATTGGGGATTTGATGTATTTTGAGTAATTTTTCATCATCGTTGAAGAAGTCACTGCATTAGAAGAAGACTCAGAGACATAGCTCACATTAGATGAATTTTATTAGCAATCTCATTGTATTCTCTTATTTTATAGTTATTTATTTCTGTAATAATCTTTTTATTTTTATTTTTTGTCAAATTTGATTTTTTTCATTTTGTTTAAAAACAATAAATCAAATTTTGATAGTAAAAGATCTTAATTAAGCTTCCAACAATATTGAGTCTGATCACTCTATATATAAAGGCTTTGTTAAAGATGGCTCTCTTTAACAAAAATAACCAGAATAGATATATAGTAGAGTTAAAGAAACAACAACCCCTTCATTAAAAAACTTGAGAAACCCATAACAACACCCCCGACACATATATTTAAACTATCCACTTACAAAAATACATAAAACTTTAATTTAAACAGTACTAACTTGCTCAAAAGTCTGTTTGCTTTTGTTACAATTTTGAAACTAATTTTACATAATTACCACCACTGACTTCAATGCCAGCCATTTTAATATATAGAATTTGTTTCAATTGTAAAAAATAAAAATAAAAATAAAAACCGAATATCCCAATATTGCTTACCTAAGTGATTGGTGGTTTTCATTCAAAACCACGCGCAAGATTAATGATAAAAGAATCTAAATAATTATTGGACGGATACTCGTGATGAATATAAATATTTATAAAAATAAATGACTGAATTGGTTTAATTTAATAACGATAAAAAGATTAAATGCCCAATCAACATTGTAAATCCATCAATGATCTGACGTAAGTTTTGTGCAATGGAATATTTTAAAATTTGCATGTGCTCCATAAAACCTTCAAAATATTATATCATATTTATGCGATGACTGAAACTTTCTATGACTCTACATGGCCAAAACATGGGAGGAAATCGTTTTTAAGCGCATGATAAATGACCTTGATTTTATTTGGAATTTTGCTATGTTTTTCATGAAGTATATACGACATTGATTA
>APFE031637334.1:17135-35438 GCA_000404065.3 Pinus taeda
ATATAATTTTTAAATTTTGTGTGATTTATTTTAAGAAAGTGCCACAATAATTAATCGTAGGTTAGAAAATAAAAAATTAGAAATTTTAGAAGGAATCAATTCTTTATTTGAATTGAATATGTCAATTTCATAATGTTTTTTGTTTCACCGAGCGGTTCATCCTAATACAACCGCCCTTGGAAATGAAAGTGCTCTACCCATATCTTTTACTTTATCTCTCAAGAAAAAGAATATATTTCCGAATCAATACATGTTGGTCCTGGTTTACCTCATTCTAATTAAGGTTAGTATCTCAACTTCATTCCTTTGAAGAAATTCATCTTTGGTTTGGTTTGGTTCTTTTTTCCTTGGGGCAATGAGCTCAAGCATCAAGAATGGCTTGTAAAGTCTTAAAAAGTGACGGATCCAACGAGTCAATGTTATATTCTCATAATCTAATATCTTTGTGTATTTAACATTCTTCTATGAGATAATAATTTTGTTGAAAATACCCTTACTAAGGTTGATGTCAACATAGCTGAGTCGATATGTGCATAAACCTAATGTAACTCTCTCAACATAGGATTTCATGTTAGTGTCCAAAGTGTGAAATTTTCCTTAAATTGCAGCGACTGGAAATTTATTCCCTTAATTGATTAATTATGCAATTTATTTTCTACGACAAACAATGAATAAATCACATTGCAATTCTTCAGAAATACATTGCTACAAAAAATAAAATGATGGAAACTGAGAAATATAGAGCACACACATAATAAAATTGACACAGTTATCTTCCGACATTTGTCTCGAGAAAAAACCCAATGTAGGAAAACAAATGTAGTGGATGAGGGTTTGATTATTATGTAGCAATGAAAATCACGGTACAATCTGGATGTCAAAACTTGGCAATTCTCAACAATAAAATCTGGAAATTTTTTTCAGGGGATTTCTCCCTCCTCCACAGACAATCCCAGCATAACACCACTCAGAAAACTAGTCGTCCAAAACCCCTTCATAGATGTTTCACAACCTATAAATTGTACTCCTGGAATTTCCCTCTAATTTTGATGTCATGCTTGTTGCTACTTCTGGAAGTGATCCTCAAGTCCTCTATCAAAATTTCATGGCCTCTGGAAGTTGAATTGACCCCCTGTTCAGCTAAATTGGTTTACATCTCTAAATTTACATGCACAACCTCTAGTGGAATAATTCGTCCTCCTACTACTCGCTCTCCGAAATTGGAAATATTCCTTCGGACTCACTGTGTCTACCCCTCACTGACTCTGTGTCCCCTCTAGCTTGAAATCCTCTTCCCTGCTTAGTTGTTGTTGTTGCATATCTTGATCTCTGCCAAGGAACTTGACCTCAAGTCTTGCTCCAATTCCATTGGCCTCCTGTTATAATCTCCTGTTGGCTCACCAACAACCATGATTAAATCCTCATCAATGACTAAGATCAGCTCTAAGTCGATACATGCGAGTTTATAGATAAATATTACCTTTCTCAATTAATTCTTGTTCATTAATGAGTTTTCTTAAGTTAGAATTAGGAAATATTTAATTATTGACTAGTCGACTTAATTGAGCCATCTCTAGGTGCTCTCTCCTAAAAAAATTATGGGTTTTAGAGTTCTAGTGTTTCTCAGCCTCTCTGACCAAATTCAAGACTAGAACACCTGTCTGATGCTATCCAAAAATAAAAAATTAACGATCCCTCTTAGCGAGTAAGGTGTTCTAGATGATCTCATAACATCCTCCCATATACATTGTTAATGTCCTTCAACCGTGACAACCTGTAACTACCCGCCAAGCCATTGTGCAACTCTTATTCATCTGTTACTTTAAACTGAACCAAATTGCATCTACTTTGCTGCGGACACTATACTCTACAACCTGTACTACTTCAAACTTATCATTGTGTTGTAACTGATCTCATGATGTTGCTATTGCTACAACTAGTACAACTGAGAACATAATCTTGAATCAATAGTGTCTCTATATTTGCTCTGCAATTGTCTCCTAAGTCTCTCACTATTACTAGCCTCTACATTTTCACCTAAGTAAATGTATGCACTTCAACTTCTCTACACCCCTCAGCATCTGACTACAACTAGAACTGCAATTGTCCCTCAAGAACCGATCGCGTCATCCTGAACATTGATCCATATGCTAATAAATACCATGGGCCCTTGTAGTAATGTTATTGATCCATGAGGAAACACTTGTATAATGCTATCCTTCTTGGAATTTTCCCAAAACTATGCAACTCTAATGACTAAAGTTCAATGTCACCCAACTTTTGTCTTAGAGGTATAACAACATATAGTGCAAATCCATCCTCCAACCTGGAAGACAAATTATCTATCTTTGTTCAAGCTTATGCATGTTCCTGCTTCTCCTTCTTGTCCTTCTTCCTCTAAGGACACTGAGTACTGTAGTGACAAAACTTACCACATCTGAATCACTTGATCTTCGATAGATCCTTCTCAACTTGTACTTCAAGAACATTTTTTGATTCGTGGAAGAATTCTAGTAGATTGATGTAAGAACATCCCACATATCTTTGGCCATATTCTTAACTACAATGTGTGAGACTACATGATCTCGATCTCCATCCAGAATCAACCACTTCACCTAGGCCATCTCCTTATTATAGATCTTTAACTGCTATGGGTTTGTTGGTATAGTTACAAATATCTTTACATACGTCTTCGGACCATGATCATCTAGTATGAAAGACATCCTAGATTTCTAGATACAATAATTTGAGGCTCCATCTAGTGTATCCTAATCTCGAACTTCTGTTGAGGTCATTTGCTACAAATTTACTAACAACTGGAAAATAAACAGGAATATTCTCCTTTCCTACTTGGCTTTATATTCTTCTACTTGCACTCCCTCCTTGAATGTGCAAAGCTGCTATTGTTGCCTCATTTTACCTTCAGCTGCTATCTCAGATTACTCGCTCAACCTTTTGAATGTCCTTTTCTGGAAACTGGCACATGAATTGTAATCTTAACAACTCAAACTAGCTGGTATGGAAAACAACCTTCTACAATTGGAAATCAAGAACTTCCTTCAAAAAACTAAATCTAGAAGTCCTATGAGAAAAATTCCTTAGTGTGTGTTATTTCTCTTCCACTTGATGTTGATTCTGATTCTACAAAACTACTGCAAAAACAACTATGCCTAGATCTACTTAGCGAAAATATTTATCTGCGCACCAAAGCTAATTCCATAATTCACCACTACTTGTTGGAACGGATACTAAACAAATCAAAATCTTCCTTCCACCAACAACTGGGAAATCGAATCCATGTCCAACAATTCAAACTGCTTGGCTAGCCTCCGCACAGACCTAGAAGAAATTCACTTAGACATCATTTGAACTGTGAAATTACTCCATTTCCATCTTTGAGCCTATGATCTATCAGACTTGCTCTAATACCATCTGAAATTTTCCTTAAATTGTAGCAACTGGAAATTTATTCTTCTAACTGATTAATTATGCAGTTCATTTACTACGACAAATAGCAAATTAATCACACTACAACTCTTCAAGAATAAAAACGTTGTAGAAAATAAAATGTTGGAAACTGAGAAATATAGAGAGAACACACAATAAATTGACAAAATTATTTTTGTGCAATTGTCCATCCAAAATCCTTATGTAGGCCTCTGCCCAAAGGTTTTGCAACCTATAACTCACACTCCTGGAATCTTCCTCTAAGTGTAACATCCTACCTGCTGCTAGTGCTGGAAGTGATATTTCAACCCTCTAGAAAAATTTCCCAACCTTTGGAAGCTTAATCAACCACTTTCTCAACTAAATCGATCTACCACTATGAAGTTTCCAGAGTAGTCCCTGTGCAACCTTCAGTGGAATAACTTGACCTCCTGCTGTCACCTCTCCAAAATTGGAGATATTCCTTTAGACTCATTATCTCTTCCCCTCCCTAGATTTGTGTCTCCTTTAGCTCAAACTCCTCTTCCCTACTCAACTATTGTTGTTAGATAGCTCGATCTCTATGGCAAGGAAGTTGACCTCAAGTATATCTTGCTCCAACCCCATCAACCTCCTCTTATAATGTTTCGTTATCTCACCAATGACCATGGTTAAATCCTCATCAATGACTAAGATCATCTCTAAGTCAATCCATGTGAGTTCCTAGAGAAATCTCACCTTTCTCAATTAATTCCTGTTAATTAATCACTTTTCCTAAGTTAAACTTAGGAAATATTTAATTATTGACTAATTAACTCAATTGAGCCATCTCTATGTGTTTTCTCTTGAAATGTTTTCTAGGTTCTGGAGTTCATGTGTTTCTTAGCCTCCATGACCAAAGTTGAGACTAGAACACTTGTCCTCGATGCTACTCAACCATCAAAAACTAACACAATCCAAATATCATCAAAAGCTAATAAATAACAAAGATGTAATGGTTAATTTGGAAGAGAAACTCAAACTAGTATTCAAGTCACTAGTGTAACATTCAGATTAATTTCAAGGAACCGAGGCATTATAAAGAATCCCACACTTTCCAAAACTAGGGATCATCCTCAAGCACTTGCTAATAATCAACAGGATAATGTTGCCAAGTCAAGTGAATTTGATGAAACAATGTTGACATATGTGGAAATTTCCCATTAATTTTCCAAAGAATCGAATATTTTGTTGAATATTTGTTGTGATTGATGTCAAAGAAATTGATTACAAAGCAAGTGTTTTCATTGATTTAGATCGGTGTTGTAGTATTATAGATGTAACAAAGCTACCAACTTAATGAGAATTATATTGAGTTCTAATTTTTTTAGAGGTTGCAAGAAAAATAGGATTTTTGTTCCAATTTTGAAAGTGCTGATGCAAAATCAACCTTTCTCTCTCAAGCATATTTTTGACACTTTAAATTTTCTTATGTATTAAGTATGAACCTTTTTTTTATTGTTAGTGATTTTCACATTGATTTCGAAAAGCGTTGATGCAACATCAACCTCTCTTTTTGGGGTTAATTTTTTGAAACTTTAAATTTTTTAATGTATTAAATATAGATAAATATTTTAAAATGTTGATGATTTTCATGCGACATCAATTTATTTATTATTATTTATTTATTTTTATTTTTTTGTCCTGAGGGCATATTTGTCAATTTTTTAAATTTTGTTTATGTTAAGTATCCATTTTTTTTTTAAATGTTGGTATTAACTCATTTTCAAATGTGGTCTTCCTCTTCTTCTTTTTCTTGCTGAGATGTTTGTTTTTGAGACTGTTTTCAAGTTTAATATTTATGTGTTTCTTTGGCATTGTTTTTTTTTGTAATAAAATTTTTTTTTTTTTTTTTTTTTTTTTTTAATTAAAAAATGTATAAAACTGAATATTTTGAAGTGTAGATTTCCTTATATAGTTCATCATGAATTAATACTTCAATACAACAGAATAAAATAATTTCCCTAAATATGATAATTTTAAACACTTACAAAAAAATTACACATTTCAGGGCTTGTTCGCTAAAATTGATATGTCAAACAAAATATTTTTATGGAAAAAAATGAACATAAAATGTTGATAAAATGGCAAATTTTATGAATTTTATGTTTAATAATGATAATATTTGAATTTTTTTAAAAATGATAATTCATATAAAACTTCAGCCAAAAAAAATAAATAAATAAATAATAATAACTTTAAAAACACAACCAAATAAAATATAATTGTTTAAAAATAATTAAATTGAAAAAACAAAATAAAAAAAAAAAAAATAACATATAAATTATTTATATTATAATAATATAATAATAAATATATATATATAATATATATAGAACCATTAAAAAAAACATTCAATATTGAAAAATATATATAAAAAAATTATAAACAATAAAATAAAAATTAAATAAAAATAAATAAGTAAAAAAAAAATTTTTGAGAAATAGAAAAATATTTGGAAAAGAAGAAAATAACTATTGTTAAAAAAATAGAAAAAAAAAAAAATTGAGTCATTAGGGTGCCCTCAGTTATATGGTTTTTATTGTTTTTAGAATGTGAAGCTTTACTTTGGTGAGGTCCATTAGAATTGTGTTGGGTTATCTAGTAGTTGGTGGCGCCGCTTTGCCTGCATATTGTATCTAGGGTCTTGTGTTCTTAGCATATTTGAGTCTTACATTATTTCTAGGTATATTTGGGTCTTGTGTTTCCTGGTACTGGGTTGTGGGGTGTTTTTCATCCTACCTATTAATTCAATGGATTTCGAACCACTTGTTTGAAGATTTGGTGATGAGTTAGTGGGTTTATGGTCACACTGTCAAGGTGGTCTGGCTGGTCTCTTTTCTTGTAATGGGGATTATGTTGGTGTTTCTGAGTTTGACATGAGCTCTTAGGCATGTTGTAAAGAAAAATGCACCCCAAAGAGATATGTATGGAAATCCATGTAACCTTGTTTTAATAAAGTAATATAACTACATTAATTTACAAAAAGAAAAAAAAAACAGAAAAAGAAGATATCTAAAAAAACATCATACAAATATATATGTAAGTACTAAAATAATTTTTTTTAATAATAAATAATAATAAATACGTAAAATAATTGTATAATTTTAGAAATTAAAAATTAAACATTCAAAAAGAATAAAACTACTAAAACAATAATAAAAAAATTATAAAAATGAAAAAAAAGAAAAAATAAAAATTATTAAAAAAGAATAGTGTTTTGGCCTAGCCCACCTGGGTTCCAAAAGCCTAGAGGTTGGGTTTTGCCATGGTGGCTCATTGACTCTAAGAATCGATAAGCCATTGTGTGCCACACATTCTGGGAATCAACTAGGCACCTGTGCAGGGTAGACTAAAAAGAAAAAAATAAGAATGTTTTTTAATAATTGTTTTTAAAAGGTTTTTAATAATCCCATGGAGTGTAGCCTTGTTATGAAGTAATATGTAAAAAACATGAGATTCAAAGTTTAAATACGTGTGGGTTAGACCAAAAAAAAAATAGTTTTTAAATATTTTTTATATATTAATGTGTTTTTTTGCTTAATTATGTTTTGTTGTGAATATTTTTATTTTATTTTATTTATTTTTTCAATATTTATTTTTACTTTTATGAGTTTGTTTTTTTTTTCGTGTTGTTATTTTTCTTAGAGGAAATCTCTTTCAGATTTATCACATATAACTTTTTGGTGTCAAAGTTTCGAACCCTCTATTGCGGTTTATCATCAAGACTTGTCCTAAAGATAAACCACAATAGAGGGTTTGAAACATTGACACCAAAAAGTTATATGTGATCCATACAAAAGAGCTTTCCTCTAATCATTATGAACCACACTTTTTGTCACTTTATTTAACTCTTTTTTATGTTTTATTATTTTTATATTTTTTTTTGCGTTTTTTTTCATTTTTAGTTAATATACCTCCCAAAGGAAGAGTATATTATAATCAGTTTGGGTAAAAATTGCTTGACTCTTAATTAATTTGCAAATTTTTAGAAACTATTTGCAAAGTTTATTGAAGTTTTGTTAACATTAAATATTAAATTTATTTTTTTAGAAATTGAAAATTAATTTCTAAATTTTTTAAATTTGAATTTCTAATTTTTTATTGGTGGATGACTGATTTTATGTGGTTTAAAGTAATTTTGTCAGAGCTAAAAATTGTTTAAAAAAAAATCCTCTAATCACCAAGAGTCATCCTTTCTATTAGTTGTTGTATTATTTCTAATAAAATTATTTTCTTTCCAACCCTAATGGTTACATGAGTTGGTTGAGCTCCTCTTGTTAAGTACCTTTCTTATCGGCAGGTCACAAGTTCAATTCTCTTCAATGTCCTTAGATTTAAGTCCTTTCTAGTTTGGCTAGCAAGACATGATCCCATTGGTTTAATTTGCCTCGATTTTCTTTCATTGGAAAAAGTAACAATGTTTTTTTTTCTACTAATAATCTAATCACCAAATGTCCTCATAAATTATATATATATATATATATATATGATATATATATATTTATATATTATATATTATTATATATATATATATATATATATATATGATTTATATATATATACTATATATATATATGGATTTTCCATAATTAAATATGTCCATCATATTATACTATTTTTTAACAAATATTTATTAACATATTATTATTACTTGTTTCTTTCAATTCATGTTGTATTCTTTCTAATAACAAATTTTTTTTTTCTAATACAAAGTTTTCGCTCTTTTTTCATTAATATATTTTATTAATTCGAATATCTTTTTATAGTTTAATTATTTAATTGTTGTCGACCCTTTTTTCATAAAACTATATTATCATGTACCAATAGATTATTATCAATTTGGTTCCCCCCTCCATCAAGGTTGTGGTGCTTAAATCATGAACTTAAGATAACTAAGTTATATGATCACATTCACACAATAAGGTTTCTCTACTTTTTGCATAAGAGGCAGGCACTATGAAGCAATGTTGCATATTACACTTGTTTATCTATTGTTTCATTTATTTACTTTTATTTGTTACAATGTTTGACTAACAAACTGACTGCACTATGAGTCAATTTGTTAGTTGATTTCTAATTTTTTGTTACCATAGATCAAGTTGGCCCCTATTGTATGTCAATTTCAAGGTTGATTTTCAAGTTTTAATTTGCAATGGTTCAAGTATTTCCCACTACGTGTCAGTTTGCTGGTTGATTTTTAAGTTTTCGTTACAACGTGTCAAGTTGTCTTAGGCTAAGGCTTTTAAAGAGATATACTTTTAGCATTTACAAAGAAATACTCTTGGTAAAATGAATACTTATTTTACGTATTCATTTTTTAGGATTATTTTAGTCATTATATCTTATTTTAATTCAATCACTGAAAATTTCTGAAATTTTAAGGTTTTCGGAATCATGATATTTTATCGTTAACACCATGGTCGATTTTTTTTGGAATTTTTACATTTCTTGGAGCCATGATATTTTATATTTAATGTCATTGTGAAAAACTATTGGAATTTTAAGGATTTTCGAAGTCATGATGTTTTAATTTTAATGCCATTGCTAAAAAATGTTGGAATTTTAACCTAAAAGGAAAAATGTTGATGCAACATCATCAATTTTTTATTTCGGGGTGTTTTTTAACATTTATTATATAATAATTTCAATTTTTAATGCCATTGTTAAAAACAAATTGGATTTTTTATCCCAAAAGAAAAGGTGTTGATGCAACATCAACACTTTTCATCTTTAGGATGTTTTTTCATACTTACTGCACACAAATTTTGGTTTTTAATATCGTTGCCAAAACAAGTTGGAATTCTAATCCAAAAACATATGTTGATGTAGTATAAACACTTTCCATTTTGGGGATTTTTGTTTCATGTATTTTATGCAAAAATAGGGGGTTTTGGGCTAGAGTTCTTGACTTGAGGTTACAGTTCTTGTTAAGTTGCTAACTTTGTTATGTAACAAAGCAAGATTTCTTGAAGAATCTGGATTTCTCAATGACAACTTTTCCATAAAAGAGGATTTTGCATAGGAGATGGGAAAGAACATTATTACAAATAATTCATTGTTCACTAAGAATAAGTAGATTGAAGAGGTTCAATTTTTTTTTATAACACATTCAAAGATAATCGATTATGCTTGTAAATTTCGAGTAGGTAATGCAACTTCTGGAGTCAAGTCTTGCTAAGGCCTGAGTTCAATTTTATAGAAGTATCTTAGCATATACACGATGCTTTAATGCATAATGTATCTAGATCTAATTTGAATCCACTAAGGATGGGTGTAACATTCTCCTTCCAATAATGGTTAGTTGACTTCCTTATTTGTTTTCCCACTTTTCTTCATTGTCTTCCTATGTGAGGAGTGCTTCCTTATTAGACAGTTGGAGCGCTAACTATTGCGTTGGAAAGAATGCTTTGGAGTCATATCAATGGGAGTTTCAACATGAGAAAATCATGGAATAACAACATGAAAATGGAATTCCAAGAGTTTCAACATATTCAGTATATCCAATATGTGTTTCAGCATAATCCTCATTGCAAATGACAATGCCATAGTTTTAACAATGATGATTTGGGCTAGAGTTCTTACAACTACACCCGCCTTAGACAGAGGACTTGTAGCACCTATGTGTGGATTTGTAGCAAGAGTTTCTAATGGTGGAAATCACGAAAAAATTAATTAACAATAGGGGGAAAGCTGAAAAGGATTTTAGAGTAGAGGCGGAGAAAATTGAGCGGATCAAGCAAAAAAAAATCTTATTTGTTTTCTTGGGTATTATGTTGAGGGAAATGAGGTTGGTGTATGAGTTCGTTGAAAAAAACAACCGAGAGCAATGGATTCTTGGAGATGTAGGGACTATATCCAAGTGATAGAGAATCTCATGACATTCATTTGAGTGTCCCTAAGAAAAAACCTAGAGAGGAAACTCAAGAAACTCTTACAACTTCTGACTTTCCTAATAATTGTGTGAAAGTGGGAAATAATATTTGCCTTGCTGCTAGCCTCAATGTCCATAACATGAGTCAATACCATGGGAAAATACCACAGGTCAATATCATGGTACTGTTGTGGCCACAACCACCACCCTATTAAAACTTGCCTTCGTAGAAATTTTGAATGGGTACCCTAAAAGTTAATCTTGCAGCTCTCCGAATGATCTATTTTATCCTAGAGACTTTAACTCGTTGTCGAGTCAAATCTTCAATTCCTAATGGTTAAGCCCCCCTTTTTAAATATCTGCCGCATGATCCATTTATAACCCTTTCTAGCCCTTCATTCGTATCCTCCATCAACACCTTTTCAACCCTCAAAAACCTTCCATCACATCTTTATCTCCGTTATAACTCTTTACAATGGAAATCCTTCTCAAACATGCACAAATCACCCCATTTCGCCTATCGCAATCAACACTAAGGCATGATGTTCACCGCTATCTTCCGAACCCAACAACATTATTAATCATATTTCATATATATCAGGTCCATAACCATATCACAATTGCCGAGAGTTAAAGCCTATACATAAGGCTGATGCGATATAGCAAACCTGATGGGAGTATAAAGTAAAATATATATGTTATCAGGTCCGCTTCCCCATCGCATATCACAATCGGTGAGGTCCCAGGGCTTATATATAAGGCACACCATTATATACCGAACCTGACGATGATTATAGAGGGAGGGGTATAATATTTGAAGTCCGGCCCTACGACTCGGCCACGAGGTTTTCCCATGTTTTCCATGTTTTTTGATAATACACTGGGGTCTGGGTTTTTCAAAGGAAAGTCATACGTTGCGGACCCATCAGGACTATTAAGTGCAACATATATATATTTCGGGTTCCAATGGAACCCAAGGCCCATTAACCCACTATTGAAACATTGCGATGCGATACAGCAGACCCGCCAACAGTATTAAACACACACACACACACACACACACATATAATATATATATATATATATATATATATATATATATGTATATGTATGTATGTATGTATGTATATGTATGTAATGTATGTATGTATGTATAAGATACACACACACACACACACACACACACACACACACACACACACACACACATATATATAATATATATATATATATATACATACATACATACATACATACATACATCATACATACATACATACATACATACATACATACATACATACATACATACATACATATATATATATATATAATATATATATATATAATAATATATATATATATATATATATATTTATATATTTATATATTTCGGGTCCACTTTCCCTGATCGCTTATTGGAATCATCAGAGCCCAGGGGTTATGTAATATGCAAAGGATTGATATGGCAGACCTGGCGATAATTATACGCTCGTGTCCATAAAAAATGCCTTACATCTTGGCTGCAGGTTTTCCCGTGTTTTCCTGTGTATTTGATAAAATGTTGTGGTCCCGACTTTTGAAATAAAATCAGGTAAGGTGAATGGTCTGCATATGTAAGCGCTGTAAATGGATAGTTGAAAGATAATGAATATTATGGGAAACGTGAATAGAGGTTATAACAGGTTCAATGACTTAATAATCATGATTTCTCTGCATTGTGAGATTAATAGATATGGTGGTTGAATGCAAGGTTTGTTTAGAAGCATGTTTGGCATATTTCTCATAATCATAGCTAATACAAATTTTCTCTACAGGTGAGGAGTGAAAGACACATCTGCGGATCTTGAGAATCCATATATGCGGATGTGTCATTGTAAAAGGCAGCCTTAGGCGTTTTTAGTCGAGTTCCACACATTGCCTGTGTATTCTGAAAGCAAAATCGCCCTAGGTCTCATCATGAAGAGATGACACACAGTCATCCTCTTCTAGTCAACCCCTATTCATTTCCCCAGGAAATGAAGTGCTCCAGTGACAGGAAATGCCTTCTACATGTCAGTAATGACACCAATTATTCCACATCTATGTATTCTAATCTATATATTGAAAATAACAGGGGGAAGACCGAAAGTCATTTAGGGTTGCATAAGTATTACCTCCAAAGATGAGAGAGGGGCTTCTAGTTTGGAGAGAATAGCTTTGATTTATTGTGAATAAAGAAGACTGTTTGTTCAAGAAGGAGCATGTTGTTTTAGACTTATTTCCCTTTTCTCTCATATGTTTAGAATCAGTGTGTTGTTGTTGGTACAAAGACAAATGTGATTTGCTTTGTGCATATTGACAACTAGCAGTTCATGGTTATTCCTGATTATTCAAATTTAATTCAATAGCATTGACAATTCATGAAAGCTTGTTGATTCGAGACTTTGTTAATCATCAGTTGCAAGTGTTATTTTTATGGAAAGGAATGTATATTACTATATAAGTAATTAGATTACAATTAGGATTTAATACATCTTTGTTCTTATGTGAACCAGTAATTGATTCATTTGGACTTGGAATATATATATATGATGTTTAACCTCTCTTTTGTTATGCTCCTGCGGGATAGATTAGGATAGTTAGGACTAGGTTAGAGTAGTTAACAGTAGTGAAGAGAGGATTTAATTCATATAGGTTCACTATTTCTTTTGTTGTTTTAATTTAAGTCTTCCTCCCGGAAGCAATCTCCCATCACATATAACAGTTCACGAGGTCCTTTAAAACCCATTGGAACTACCTACTCCAAATGAAAGAAAATCTAATTGGGGTCTATGATTGGGTTAGTTCCCCTTGTTGGTATAGTGAAAATTCCCCATGTCAATAGGTACAAAAGCATCGGTCTAAACCATGGATCAATTTAAATTTGAGCAGAAAGAAAATAAAAATAAATGGTCAAGTAAATCAAACAATGGGGATGGGGATGTAGGAGTGAATATGCCAACAAAGAGTGTGGGAGTGGAAGAACATTTGTGACAACGATCTTGAGTGGTAGGAAGTGATAGTGGAATTGCATGACAACAATGACGAGTCACATCAAATGACAGTGGGGCTATGTGACAACAATGATAAGTGATGACAAGTGACAATGGGCATGTGTAATAGCAAGGTAGACTGGAAGTAAATGTATATGTCATCGTGTCACAACATGTATGAGTGTTGAGAGGAATTTTAAAAGAAAAGAGCTTAGGAGAAAGATCAAATTAGAAAACTAAGTGTATAGACAACATTGCTAAGATAAAGTGTCTAGGGAGCAATGAAAATTGCAGAAAGATTGAATCAAAGAAAGAGAAGCATATTTGAAAGGAGATTTGCAGAAAATAGTAAACAAGAGTATAAATTTCAAGATTACAAGGGATTAGTGTCTCCTGTAGGTTGGTTCATACAAACTCAGTGGGGATTAGTGTCTAGAGTAGGTTGGTGCCTGCAAAGAAAGGGGGATTGGTGTCTCGTGTAGGTTGATCCCTATAAAGTTACTAGATATGGTTCTCACAAATACAGTTAATCAAAAGGATTTTTTTCATGTTTCTCCTTAATGGGTTTCCACATACATCTTGTGTTTAATAATCATGTATCATGATTGATAATTTGTTATGTTTGATTATTATTGAAATTGTTAAAAAATGTATTATACTGATTTAACACCCCCCCCCCCCCTCTCAGTATAATCTTGATTCCAACAATTCGTATCAAAGTGAGGTTTCTTTAAAAACAACTTAATAGCTGGAAGATATATTTGGGAAGAACACATGGCCCTAACCATGGAATTATTATTTCCTACTGAATAACTTGAAGTCAATTAGAAAAATAAATTAGATATAGAAGAAGAGTAATCCATCTCAAGACGATCTAGAAAAGGCAAAGGTAACCTACCATTCTATCATGTTTGTCGTAAAGTAGGTATTCTTTCTTCCAGATTTCCATATCCAAAAAATAAAGGTGGTGATGATGAAGATGACCTCCAAGCCATCAATGCTCAACTTTTTGATCAACAAAATGAAGATAACAAGAAAGAGAAGATAGATTCAAAGGATGATGATGGGGAAGTAAATCTTGTTGGTTCCTTAAAATAAATAGAAAGACTCACAGGAGAAAATAAAAGACAACAAGAGTTATTACAAGAATATGAAAACAAGGGTCATGATTTTGATGATATAATAATTTTCATGAAGTCTCAACTAGAAGAGGCTAAACGAGTAGAATACATGTTAGAGATTCAGTTAAAAGAAAAGGAAAAGAAATATGAAAGATTATAAGCATAGATTGTTTCTCTACTAAAAGATCTAGAGAAATGAAAAGGATCAAAGGAATCTAAACCTAAGGTTTGTAAAAGTGTTTGAAACCTTAAATAACATCTGCAATAGTCAAATATCACTAGCGATCAAGGAAAAACTTGGCTGTAAAGAAACTCATGAAGTTGTCCAAGGTGATTTATAAATCTCTAACACATAGAGAACAACAAAATCTAAGACCTATGCCAATGCACTCAAAGGACCAAGAAACGAGCTTAACAGAGCAAGGAATTGACCCAACGATCAACATAAAAAATAAGATCATTCCCAGAAATAGTATTGCATCAAGTAAGTAGCAGAAGTCTAAACCTCTTCAAGCCAACAAACAATTCAAGTCTCAATGGTCACACCTTTCAGGAAGGATCTTCAATCGAAGGTACCAAAATATATTTCATAGCTATTGTTTTTCATGTCATAAATTTGGACATAAGGATATAAATTGTAGAGCCTATAGATATATAAAAAATGAAAATGTTAGATTTGATCATTCCTCAATACCTAGATCTTATGTTAATGATTGTTCTCCTCTCTTGAATGAAATTGAGTGTTATATATGCAATAACTTTGGGTATAAGGAAAATTAATGTAGAAGAAAGATTATAAGTGTTTATAAGAAAGACAAGAAAGTAGAAATCAAAAAGGTATGAAAGAATAATATTAAGAATTTAGAAAAGTGTGGATTTTATCGTTATACTTAAAAACTAGTGGTACATTGATAGTGATTTTCCAAAGCACATGATAGGAAACAAAAGGAAAGTTTGTATCTCTAATTGAATATAGGGAGGGTAGTGTTATTTTTGCACTAATTCTCTAGTAAGAATAATGGGAAATATTATTATCCAAGACCAAAGCTTAGTATGTACTATATGTAGATGGTGTTCAACATAATTTTTTAGTTTTCATCCAAATGTGTGACTAAGGATATAATGTCATATTTAATTCAAGTGGTTGTGAAGTAAAGAAGTAAAATCTAGGTAAAAGAATCATGAAGGAAATGAGAACCTCAAGTAATGTATACGCACTAGACGGAGGGAAACAGAGTTGTTGTAAGGGAAAAATAGATGAGAGGTTAGGAGTAATCTATACTTTCACAATAAAAGGAGTACAAAACTGCAACCCACCACATCATTCCTTTTTTACAATTTTCACAGTATGAGACACAATTTTTTTCATATACAACACAATCACAAGGGGAGTACTAGCCAAAAATTAGAAAGCTTGGAGTTTGAGCTACAACAATGCTATAAAGAACAAGCAAGGATTTCTAAACAACTTGCAGAGGAAGTCTCAAAATGTTGGAACCTGAAGGCACAAAACCAAGAGAAATATATTTTGATCAATCAATTTGACAATGAAATTCCTTCAACTAGGTCCTAGCCATACATGTATAATGCTTTTTATTTCAAGGAGATTTACAACAATGTAGTTATTTTTCCATTTTTCCCTAGTATAATGGTAAGAAAGTATGTTCCTAATTTTCAAGTTCCTTATGTAAAATAATATTTCATAAACAAGATTGAATAACTAGAAGGAATGTTCCAGAAAACATCAAGTTCCCTTGATATTACTACATCATAGAACTATGAACTTCATAAGCAAATGGAAGATCTGTTAGCTAAAGTAGTGCAAATGTAGAAAATACTATGTTGATTTAAGGTGGATGTCATTTACGATGTAATAATCTGAGCATCTTAATGAGGCTAATTCAATGTATGAAGATATGATGGACCATTTCAAAGATGAAAACAATAAAAAATTTATCTCTAGGATTTGCAGCCTAGTTGAATTTGTCATACTTCAACAAGCCATGCAAATAAAGTTTGTGTTATAGATATTATAAAATTTTAAGGTAGGAAGGTTGTGAGTGTTTCTTATGATGAAACCCTCAAGGTTTGGGACATTAACAAAGGGTATGTGGTGAACATCATTTTCTACCACAACATTTTCAATGTCGAGTCTCTCACTACAGATGGAAATCTTCATTGCTGGGACACACAAACTAGAAGAAAATTAATAAAGCAGTTTCTTATTAATTAGAATAACTTGAAATTATTTGTCATGCAATGGAAATTATTCTCACTAGTGGCAGGTGTTAGCGATTGAAATTTCACCTCAGGCTGAGAAAGGCAAATCTCAAAGCTACATCAAACCATTCAGCCTCGTAGCTAGCCCTACGGGGCAGGAGAAGGCTCTCTCCGGTCTCTCTTGGAAAATGTTCAATTAGGGAGATGACCAGCAAAGTAACACTGATATTAGGCTAGTAAACTGATAAAAGAGTTTTATTTTGGGGTTTTTGGGTTTTTGGTGGCAAGTTGAGGAGAGGGAAAATTTGGCTGTGAGGATGGGACACAGTTTCTGCAGGGGAGTCTTTGGGGCGAGGTAGGAGGCCGTGCTGATGTCTTTGACTGAAGTGAATGGTCAGGAATGAAACAGAGAAGGCTAAAGAAAGCAAACAATGAATTTGAATTCTCTTTAAACAGTAGAAAACATCAAAATTAAACAAACTTAAAACTAGAGCATGACAAGCATGAATTCTTACTTTATCACTTCATTTGTTTAATATGCAAAAGTATAGAAGGAAAATGAAATACATAACAAAGCTTACAATGACTGAAGAAACACACCATCAACACATGAGTCCACAAGAATCTCAAAGATGATTGCAAAACCCTGGTCTTCCTTGCCAAAAATTGCAGAGATACAAGAGATAATACAATGAGCTACTGCTCTCTCAAGAGTGGAACCTTCCAACCCCTGAAAATGATTAAGAAAATACATAATATAGGCAAGCCAACCTCTTCCCTTGCCTCTAGGGGTCGAGCTCATCCTTCTAGGAGAAGTTTGAACAACTTCTAAACTTAGCACTACAAACTAGGCAATCAAAACAACTTGCCTCTATAAATTTGGAAACCAATTCATTCATTTAAGTTTTACCATTTTCATGAATGAATCTTCTAGAAGTGTTACACAAGAGTAAAAGTGTCTTAGAGTTTCCATAATTACATCAAAGATAATCATCTTTCACCCCAAAAATTCAAACTGGAGCCAAATTGCGTTTTCTGGGCTGAACCGGTCAAATTTGGAAAAATCTCCTCAACGGGTCGCACACCTTTTCTCAACGGGTCGCACACATTTAAAGCTCTGTTTGGAGGTCTTCCCGATGTCAGAATTGAGCAAACATGGGCTTGTTGGAAAGTTCTGTGAGTCTACTTTCCAACCCAACTAGAAATTTTGAATTTGGAGGTCATTTTCTCTGTCAAAACGTAATTCTTCTAAGACTGGTTTCTGCAACTCAAAAAAGGGGCAGAAAGTCAAAGTTTTCATGCATTTTGACCTTTTGGAGGCCCAGAACTTGATGAAATTTCTTACTAATGGATGAGAAAGTGTAACTTTTCATGCCAAATCCAAAAATTCTGAGTTTTCTCCAAACATAGCTACGATGACAAAGGGTCTCACCGGGGGTGAGACCCGTTGATAAGCCAAAACCTGTAAATTGCACAAAATATTCACAAATGACAAAATTTTCTCCAAATTTCTTGAAATTTGGGCTGGGAGTCCCCAATCAAGTACCATGCTCAATCAAAGAGGCTTTGGCCAAAATTTGGAGTGGATCGGGCATTTTCCTTCGTTTTT
>APFE031637334.1:36636-49876 GCA_000404065.3 Pinus taeda
AGTGACATAGATTGGCATTTGGGTAACTTTAGAAGGAGTTAAAGCAAACCCTAGACCTAATGCCTAGTGACCAAATTTTGCTTGAAGACTCACTGAAATGACAAAATTTGACCTTGATACTTCAAAATCACTTTGTAAGAGCACATTTGATCACTGGAGGAAGGCTGGAAAGACTAACACTAACAATAGTAATGAATAATTTCCATAAAGACGTGAACACTTGGGAATTGATATTTGGGCAGGTTTGACTCCTAGAGACCTATCTTATCTGCATGGTTTAAGTAATTATCTTTGTATATGCAATGCAATTTCAAAGGGGTTTCATCAAAGGTGAGGTCCTTTATCTGGAGGTTAATTACGTCGGGGATGATGTGATTGGAGGAAGTTTCTTAATTAATCATAGGTTGATTAATTAATTCCTTTTTAATGCAGCGGAGAGGTTATATGGCTTAGTTTGATCGTGGATAGATTAATTAATCTATTTAATTATTCTTTTATTTACGATTTATATTTCAAACCAGGGCCGGATATTAGAATAAGGGATTTTAATAATATATAGGGGATGGGGTGTATTTTGTGGGAGCTAACTATAGTAAATTATGTTAATATGAAATAGATGTGGAAATGGAGAATATGCTAAGTAAAATGTTTTGAAAAATATTATATTTCCACATTTAAACATTCATAACTTAGGATTAGATGCATGTTGTCGGTTTTTTGTGGGAAAAAGGGGGTTTTATATGAGGTTAATTACTTTCCCTATGCAAATAATGATTTTACCTTAGGAAAAGGGATTTTTTAGATGAAATGGATGAATTATGGAGGAGCAAATATTGATGATTTAGCACTTGGAACCTGTAAATCATTGGGCCGAGGGTCTGGTCCCTTCAAAAGTCAAAGAAATGCTCTGAGCCCCTTTGATTTATGGTTTTTGGTACTCTGATTGTTATTTTTGGGAAATTAGTGATATTAGGGGTAAAAGAAAATGAGGAAATTAATAACTTGAGTATGTAAATGTCTCTATTATCCACACTTTCAAAGTAATATGATGATGAAAGTAAATGATATGAGCTTCAACTAATCATTCATCATACACCATTCTACAACCATTCATCTACTTACCCTCTTACACATCCTACCATTTTTTCTACTCTTTATTAGGGTGCACTTAAACTGGCAAACCCTTATGAAACTTTTCTTTTCTTTTATAATGGAAATCTATCTAAGTATATCCTTATTACATCCAAGGGCTCAGATTAAACTGTTGAGCTCCTTTAGTTACTCTACCTATCTACTTATTTGCCAAGATTAAATAGTTTGGTCAGGTTTTATTCTTTATCTCTAAGCATGAAATTGAAAACATGGAATAACCAAGATTAAACTCTTTGGTTACCATGGATTGCGGCATAACAACACTTTGCACACAATCATTATTTATACAGAAAGTAAAATAGTAGTGGCATTTAGACTTGCACACTTTCATGGTATTTTTCTTTTTGGGGTTCATATTTTCATATTTTTTGACCTTTTGTTTATTTCTTTTTTCATCCTTTAATATTTCTCTTAGGACATACCCTCTTTACTTTTTCTATTTTTTTTTTTTTTACAAATATGGAAAACATTTGCAGAAGCAAAGGTATGTACATATTTCAGATACAAACTAAGTCAATCATAAATTATGACACCTATTGGTATAGGTACATAACACTCGTGACCCTTGTTCATGACCCATAAGAGAACATGGCTCCCAAGAGGTCTTCACTAGATGGAAGAACCACGCTCTTGGAGGAATACATGTCAATTGGTACCATAGACAGGTCGAGTTCCAATGCCCCCAGTACATAATGTACTATATCATTTGTGTGATCATCAGTAGAGGTGGAGATGGAATAGGTATCCACATAATTGACCTATGGATTTGAAGGTACTGCTTGCAAACAAGAGACGATAAGGGACGATGGTTGCAAAGGAGGTGCTTGGTGACCAATGAATTAAAATTGATCAATAGTCACAATTCTCCCTTCATGCGGAAAACAAACCACACAGAAAAGTGAATAAACAAGAGCTCCGATGACATAAACATAGTCACGTCCAAGGAGAAGATTAAAATCCAAGGGGCCTTAGACTACCATGACGTCTATATAGATGGTCTTTCCTCCCAAAGTAATAGGAAGATTCAGAAGGATCCCTAAGGGTTGATTGATTCCTCCGTTGAAAGGCAACAGATTGTGAGTGACAGGCACAATATGTGGGGAGAACAAAGCTTGCCAAGTAGTAGAATACATGATGCTAATAGACACACCTTCATCTAATATAGTGTCATGCACTAACATATTATAGGCTTGTACTGTGATCTAGAAAGGCACATAATATGGGAGGTAGAAAGTAGTCGGGTGACTCCAATCGAAAGAAACAACAAAACTATTTGGTGGGGGCATCATATGATTTCCCCCATGTTGTACAGGAATAGGAGAAAGACTCTCCTGAACAACTAGGATGAGAGGGTCACTCTTCAATTCATGAGAATATGAGGAGACAAGAAGAACATGAGCAGCATGATCACCACTCTCTTCTAAAACAGAGTGAGAAACTGGTGGCGGAACCAAGTCAACACTCTTTTCGACCAATGGTTGGTTGGGAATAGACACAAGAGTGTCTCGCTTGGGAAGAGTAGGATGGGCAAGAGATTAATCCAAGTCAATGTTTTTACTGATTGGGAAAGGGTCAGAAGAAAGCCTCTGATAACCAATAGGAAGTTGGGGTTGAGGAGCTCTAAGGTTTTCCAAAACTTTGGAAGCTTTATCCATAAGAGGACAAAGGTGAAGAATATGCTCTCCTTCACATAACCTATAGGGGAATATAATATTTCCCTTCTTCCTACCATCATTAACTAAAGGTGTAACATTGACATGATCTCTAGAGGTCGACGAGGATGGTCGGTTCAAGTTTTGAGACCATACCTCTAAGACTGTAGGAATGCCAGGATAGTCTCGAAGGATATGGTCACCCTTACACAGCATGGAAGGGAATTTTACCTTCCACGAAGGATCAGAAGGTTTGTTGACGGGGGGTGAATTTGGAGTAATAACTGCACGGTTGGCCTCTCGTTTATTTGACTTCTTCTTCTTCATCTTCTTCTTATTCTTCTTAGCCTCCTAGTTACTGGATTTCAAACTTTCACCAGGCAAAGTAGAAGAGGAAGAGGAAGAAACAGGGGAAGAAGGGGAGAGTTCAACCTTAGAATCATCGTGACATGATTCGAATGAAGGAGATAGCGGGGCAGAAGTTGGGACACTCAGGATCACCGAGGTCAAAAATAACCAGATAGGGAAACCAATGGTTAACCCAGGGAGGGACAACATTGCCATATAAGGAGAACCAACATTTCCAAAAGAAGGAAAGGGACCAGGATTCCCATCTGAGGGTAATCCTTGACTGGTAGACTCTGGAAATGTTGTCATTGGAATCGACCCTAAAGAATTACTAAGGAATATAACTTTTACCAGGAATATTTCGTGGGAAGATAATTTTAAGACATTGAAACAAAACTTTAACTTTTCATATTTTAAGAGTCGAGAAAAGGATGAAAGGTGACTCTATCACTTTTGATTTAAAGTGGGCTCGAAAGGAAAAGTGCTTGATGATATTTTCAAATTTAAAGAGTCAGTAAAGATAAAAACTAACTAATCAAGGTATTCTAAGCAAAAGGATCACCAGGTAAGCGTGAATTGCAAAATACCTCCCGGCGAACCGAAAAGTACGGGCAGGCAATCTCCTCGAATGTTGTGTTTGGTGTATCACGTTCACAAGGTAGCGGACACAGATTCCTACGGATAAAGGATTGCAACCTAGTGGTGTCTCCATTTATATACATGATGGTACGGGGAGCACAAGTCCATACTAGCATTGTCCAATGCCGAAGCGAATGACAACTGTTAGGTTTAAAGATGTTGGGACACGTCTCTAGCCTAGACCACTAAATGTGAGCATTAAGTTTCAATGCTTCCTTAGGTTAATTCAATAAATTTGGACAGTTGATCTTGAATTAGGTTTCAATTACAAGGCCCTACTATTGTCATCTGAAAAAACTCCTACTTGTAGCTATATGAGAAAAGAGATCTTTTGCTTTGATGAAAGTTAACACTAATTGAGAGATAGAGAGCACGCAATCAATGCAACAATCAAAGAATGAAAACTTTCACTTATTCATGTCCTAAATGCATTTAATCTTCCTATCAACAAAAGAAGTTTCATTTCATTTTCATGCCTATGATGATGTAATTCTAGCTTCCCAATGATGCTACTAATGCAATATTTTCGCTTAAGTAAACTAGAATGATGTTTTTTTTTCCATAAAACACAAAATGAATCTTTCACATAAAGCACTTTAATGAAAAGTTTCACAATTCCGAACAAAAAAGCATCAATCAAATCCAAAACATGATAAATGAAACTAAAAGCAACTTCTTCCCTAAATCGAACAAACCAAACACATAAATGCTTCAATATACAAACCAAGCAATGTAATCTATGCTTGGAAAGAGAAAATAGACACTCGAAATAAGAGAACAAATGAGACTCTTTCACTCATTCAATTGAAAATGAAGCAAACAATGCATCCTAGTCACTTCTGGATAGAAGAAGAGAGTCTGAGGGTCAAGACATACTGACACTGGAATGGGATAAATTCTGATTTTTTCTTAACTCAGAGACCAGAGCGACTTTTGGGCCAAAAGTAGCATTGATCAGCATGATCAACACGACTTTCAAGCTAAAACTAGTGCTGATAGGCCTGATTGGTGCGAATGTTTGGCCAAAAATAGCGTTGATTGAGGGATTCAAATAAAAAATAAAAAGAACTTCACACAGGGCCAAACTTAACACATCATAGGGTGGGCTAGACCAAGCAAGCACACAAACCAAGCTAAATGAAGCTCTCTAGTCAGGGAGAAGATGGTCTAAACAACTTACAGGGTAGAAATCATGAGAGCAAAACACATTGGCCAAGATTAGGGGCAAACCCTAATCTTCACTTACAGGAATCGACGTGACTGCCTAACTAACAACAAGCACCAGAGGGATGTCAGCATGATTGTTTCTCAGTATATCGCGTTGATCGGCGTGACTATTAGTGAATTAAGTGTGCTAAGCGAGGGAGCCATGAAAAAAATAAAAATAAATAAAAGCTGGGACCAGATTTGCTACTATGAATTTCAAACTCAGACCAGTAAGCAGAGGAAAAGAAACAGAACCAATGGGAAAAAGTGGAACTAGAAATGTTCTCATGAAATCATGAAATCTCAAACAAGACAAATAGAAGGATTGGTTTCCTAGTGGAGTCACCAATTTGTGGTGAAGTGAAATTATAAGTGCGGACACAAACAATTCTTATAGCCCAATAATGGGTCTAGCCACAATTGATACATTCTATGGAAGATTTCCTTAGGTTAGAACCAATTAAGAGGGGCTACCTCTTAGTACACTTATCATGTTCAATGATGTACTTGCTTGCTTGCCCTAGCTATCTCTTGCTTCCTTCTTCAAGCACTTGAAACAAGTAAACAACGGCAAACAACAACCATGATAATATTCAAATTGTAATTTAACCTACTTAACAAGTCAAGAAACATTAAGCCATGAATGTGTAAGATAACAAAACATGTAGGAAATCAATTGATAGTTGCATATATTAATATCAAAGAGAGATTACAACCATTACTTGACATTGTGGTTCTCCTCTGACAAGACCAGGTTCCCACACACTTTTGCTATCATTCCATGGCGGCCTCAATCAACAATAGTTTTAAGGCTCTCCCCTTTAGGCTTCACTCCAAAACAAATCACACTTCTCCCTCACACAACTAGATAGCTACAATTATGAATAGCTTGTTGTTTACTCCAAACCAAAATAGCACTAACACACCAACATTAACACTACAACACTAACACTAGCATGTGCTTGGGAAAAATGGAGGTTTATATAGCATGAATGGATGGGATATGGATCCTCTTCTCATGTGAGAAGGTCTTATCTCTTGAGGTAGTTACATCATTATAGGGGAAAGGAGCCCAAACTAACATCCTTGACCCCATCTAGCTAAACCATTTACCAGACTTTCGTTACGAAGCTTCTAGAGCTAGAAGCTTCAGCCCTTAATTTAAAAAACTTTCCATAATAGAACTGGCATGACTAGAACACATCTTAGTCACTCTGGTCAGCGCTAGGGACAGTGCTAATCTTTGCACATCAACGTGGGGAAGACAAAGGCCATTAGCACCAATCTTGTAAGCTAGGAAAAACAGAAGTTCCAGGGGAAATGGTGCAAAAGAGAATTGATATGCTCATGAAGAGGGACACAATGGAAGTTTCTCCATGAAGGCAAAGCATGTGGGGTTCACTATAGAGGTCCTCTAGGATCAAGGACTGGGGAGTACATGGATAGTGAAAAAATGTTGTGTAACAACCCTCCTTCCTCCAATGCTAGAGTGCTCCAAGAATTCTCTAAGTGTGCAAGAGTATGAGATATTATAGAGAATAGAGAGAGGTCCAAACCTGAACTGACAAAAGGTTAAACCGACAAAAGCCATGAACTAATCTTCATAAGCCTTTTTATCATTGATGCCTCTATTTTCTTCAATTTCCATTTTTTTTCCTTCAATTTCCTCCTCACATGCAACCTATGACCTTTCACCTTCCTTTTCTCCCAATTTATTTTACTTTCATAAATAAATGCCAATTAATGCCTCTCTCCTTTTCAAATGTATTTTCCATTTCCTTTACCAATTTCCCCTAGCCATAATAAAACAAATGAACACCCACTAGGATGTTTTTCCCAACATTCAGCTTGTAATACATATCCCATGACCTTGGTCTTATTTTTTCCTTGATTAATGTTATTACATGGATTTTTAACCTAGGGTTGTTACATATCCCTCCCCCTTAGACGAACAATGTCCTTGGTGTTGTATGACACCTATGACCAGGAAAATGTTGAAAACAAAACATACTTCCTATGGATCTTTATAACCCAACTCGTTGTAGTATTTACAATGAACGACCTGCTAGAAACATTACAATCATACCATTTACTAGAGCTTTATAACACAACTCATTATGGTATTTAGAATAACAACCACATATACTTATGCACTTTATTTAACCAACAAATAACCATAATGTTTATGGATCTTTATAAATCTAGTTCAATATGGTATTTACATTAATATAGTCATATACACATTTACACATTTGCTCAACTAGCAAATAAAAGGATACAATACCCAAATCAACAATAAGGGAATCCAGAGGCTCACACCTCCACCCTCAAAGTAAAACCAAGATTCACCTCCTTCCCAAGAAGTCTAGAATCCACTTCCAAAGTGAAACCTACATCCATTATCTAGGGCCATAATCATTTGCCACTTGTTCTCTCGGTGAAAAATTATCAACTCATTGTTCTAGGGCACACTCCCAATGTGCATCTGATCCCATCTGGAAATGCTAATTAACAAAACAAATCCATCCCTAGCCTTCCTTCTCTACTACACAATTTCTCGAGAAATCTACTCACCCCCTTCTGTGCAGTCACTCACTTTTCAAGTTCCCCTACATCCCCTTTCTCGGGCAATCCATCCCTTGGCAAGGTTTCCTCACATCGAAAGGTCAAAAAACCAAGTCATATCCCTTCCTCAAAACCATCATATGGGTCATAGCATGCTCATGGAAATCAATTGACATTATTGGATACCAGTGCCCCACAATGGCCTCGCTCCTGAAGTATTTTACTAGCATACTACTGCATGTTCCAATTGCTACTTCTAATTGTTGTAGTCAGTTCCAACCAACCAACCTAGGAATTTTCCATGATTTCCTGTACCAAGCACATAATTTCCATTAGACTCAAAACGAATTGAAATAAATTAAAATCATACCTCATTGGTGGCCTGTTAGTAAGGTACACTTGCAATTTTGTTTGCTTCTTGTCACAACAAGTCAAACTAGTTGTTTAATTAAATCATCATGAATAAACATATCACATCCTATTAGCTCAAAACCCGACCATCATAAATCACATGTAACCATCATAAATTAGAGTCATGGATCACATACATAATAAAATTGAACTAAAGAACTGATACATATCCTTCAATCAATCCTTTTCTTCAACCTGATTTCTTTGTCCTTTTTATATGCTCATTGAATCAATTGCCACACCTGGAAAGCACTTAGTGTCTTATTGTCTCTTTAATCACATATGCATACACACAATGTACATCAAATGCATACACCCACACATGAAATACAACACCACACAATACATGCACCTACACCTATCATATAACACAACACATGAACCTACACCCAGTGTACAACACGATAATACATACACTTACACCCAGTGTACAACACAACACAATACATACACCTATACTTGGTGTACAACACAATACATATACGTACACAAAGTACAACACAATGAATTCACATGTCACGATACAAGGATTGCACATAACACAATACGACATGTATACAACACAACATGTATTATATGTACACATTGCGATATGTACAACATCTACACGTGTATAACATATACACGAAACCACTTGTATAAAGCACCACCTGCACATTGTGTACACAACACCACCTGCACAACGTGTACACAAAACCACATGTACACAACATCACATGCACGAAGTGTACACAACACCACATGTACAGAGCCCCACATGCATGACATGTACACAACACCCCATGTACAACATGTACACAACACCACATGTACAGAGCACCACATGCATGACATGTACACAACACCCCATGTACAACATGTACACAACACCACTTGTACAATCCTAAACACAAAACCACATGTACATAGCACCATATGTACAACATGCACACCATGCCATATGTACATAGCACAACATATGCAACATGCAAAAGGCACCATATGTACACAACACCACATATCCAACATGTGCACAACACCATATGTTCACAACACCACGTATCCAACATGCGCACAACATCATATGTACATAACACCACATATCCAATATGCACTCAACACCATTTGTACACAACACTGTATAAACGACATGTACACAACATCATATATACACAACACCACATGTATACAAAATGACATGTATAATATGTACAACATATACACAAATGTAGTATTGCACATCCAGAGACCATATATTGGATCTACTAAGCAACCTTGCTTCTAGTGTCTCTCCACTATTCTTGAATGTTCCAACATACTACAGATCACACCATTTTCATTTCGCTGATGTATCCCTCAACATTACATGTCCACAACATAAACATAAACATAGAATAGACACATAATATCAATTCATATCCACACAATACTAACCTTATAGATTTGTCAGGGCTAATCTTCCCACTTTATTCCTCATAAACTAAGAGAATCTTCATGTCATTCACATGCATAAGAAATCATTCCTCCACAAGAATGATCCTTGATGACCTTGTCATATAGTGGCATACTTACATGCATATTTACATATAAACATTAGCAAAAACAATCATGATCCTTGATGACCATATTATATAATGACAAACATACATATATATACACATGTAAACACTAGCATAAAAAAATCATGATCCCTAAAACCCCTGTCAGAAAATGACATACATACATACATGTATACATATATATAAATCAGCATAGTCAAGATCACAACATAATTACTAGATATCATAAGATTAAGTTTAAGAGAACTCCCTTCACCCATGCATCACATGCACAACACTGAGAACAACAATTACTAACTAGCCAATGCATATTTTACCTTAATCCCATTTACTTTACCTTTCCTATTACCTTTCTCATGATTGTACTGCCATCATCCATTCACACCAATGGACCCAACCAATCCACTAATCATCACATTCTTGCCTTCATCTACCCTTTAATAATGCACTGAGCTTCATATGAACCTTACATTACCTGTTAGGTTCCATATAGCTCTCCCCGAGATCCATTAACTTTCCTCTTTCCCCGACCGAATCCCAAGGCTCTCAAACATAAAAGACAAGAACAAGAAGAAAACCATGAAAACCAATGATAATTCAACACCACAAACAAAGTGGTATGGCCATGCACCAGACATAAACAAAACTTCAAATCAAGCATAAACGAATCACAAAATATTGAAAGCACAAAACTAGCAATAAGGACCATGACTCAATCCCCATGGGTTCCCAATACTTCCAAGGGAAAGCTCAACCTAAGCCTTCTTCAAGATTTCATGGAAACCTCTTTTACCATGCAACTCCCTGCATCACACTACCATAAACACATAAGTGTCAATGTATAAATAAATATAACAATATACCAGTTAGCTTACCTTGTTATGGCAAGCATGTTTCCTTGTAACTAAACACATCCATGCCATCTCTCAAGGGACTCCAATTCCCTTGACGAATCCAACCATAAATAGAAATGAACTTTTATACCTGTCAATTACATGTTCATGAATATAACACATATCCACATAATATCAGAAAAAATCAAGGTTGAGAATACTTCCTATATGCAAAGCATTCATTCATTTGGAATTGAAGTTTCCAAACATAGCCAAAGGAATTCTCACCAATTCCTTTATTTTACCTATTTATTCTCACATCACCCAGTTGTTAGTTATGTAAACAAATCAACTGTTACCTTTTCATGCTAATGCTAAACATGTTGCCCTACAATTGTTCACACATGTCAGCCTTATGTTCCAAATATCAAGACATCATATCTATTAATATAAAATCAACCTTTACCAAGACTAACATCCATGGCATAATCAACAGTCAACTCACATCCATAGTCATAACACTGCAACTATCACCTACTTACATGCAAGTGTGTGTGTGTGTATTAGTTGTCTCAACGCATAATGTGTTAGTACAACTATCTTAAAGCAAGATCATTCATTCATGAAATCTTATATACACATGCTCATATCATGCAATTAATAAAAATTCAAACAAACTATAAACATACCATGTTTGATAAACCAAGTAGACAACATAATCAACTCATACCTCCATCTATCTCAGGGGAGGCTATCACATTTGCGCAAGTCAGTCCAAATTGGTATAACGCAATATCACACGTATATCAACCCATACTTGAATATCATATCCATAACCATATGCACAATCCAATCTATATTAGCATGATACATATAACATCAAGATCTTAAATGCAATGATCATAATCATCATGCATATGACCACAATCCATGCAACAACAAGTTACTACCATTCTTGACTATCTAATGCATATGCATATGATCACATTGAACAACTAGCATATATTATGCATGTAACCAAAACAACAATAGAATGACATGCATGTATGTAACCCTAATTGATAAAACAACCTTTAATCAACATACCTGCATGCCCAACATATAAACTTTTATGATGATATGCTCTTACTTTGAAGTCTGGTGCTACAACCTCACTCTAATAATCTTCTTCTCTTGCTCTATCTTAGCCAACATATCAGCATCATAACATACCAACAACATCATGCTAACACAAACTACATAATGACCACTACGATGCATACCTGACCTACCATAACCATGATAACACATGCATAACGACATATAGATACTGGCATGCATAACAAATGCATATACAACTGACATGCATTCATGACAAACACATTCCACCCATCTAGTCCAAGTGTTGAACCATGTTATGATACCATTGTGGTTTCATATATCACCCAAAGGGGAAAAAACCATACACTACCCGAAGAAAATGAAACCTGCTCTAATACCACTCTACAATATCAAATATCATAGAAAAATAACGGAAACTTGCTTTGGTACCACTTTGTAACACCGTCCTCCCAAATTTACCCAAGCTAACCAGTCCATCAGGGTAAACATGTGACAAAGAGTTACTATGATATGAACTGACACACTAAAACCAAACTACCTTCCTTAGGAGCTACAGGACCCCTAAGGGCTAACCAACCACTCCAGGTGCCCAAACCCTAAGTTAGCTTGCCTTTTTACTGAATTCAACCCCTAGTCACTCCCATGATAAGCCCTCCATGCGCCTGAAACCCTCCAGTCACCCCCATGACAAGCCCTCCATGCGACTGAGACCCTCCAATCACTCCCATGACAAGCCCTCCATGTGACTGAAACCCTCCAGTTGCTCCCACAGCAAGGCCTCCATGCGACTACATTAATTTTCAGACAGTTTTGTGCCAGCGACCTTGAAACTTGAGCCACTTTTTTCAGGGCTAGGACTCAATCCTCCACCTAGAACTTGATAAAATGATCAAAAATGATAAATAAGAAGAAGATAATGCCTCTAATTCAAAACTTGAACAAGGACCTGACCTAGCTCATCCTAACCATGACAAGAATTTTGTCAAACACATCATGAACATGCAATGTACAGGTCATAAAAACACATCTGAACATAGGTATCTCATACTTATCCGATATTCATCAATAAGAATTGAAGCCCTCTCGCAATAGTTGCATTATGATCTATTAGGTCATTCCTTCATTAACATTTCATCTACTAAAGAAAACATGATGAGAGCCATAACTCAAATATTTCATTAACCATGCTTGTAACGAACATATAACTAGATAAACAAAAATAATATAATAACCATCATAGCCACATAATAATAAGTACATTTACACATAATACACAAGAGAAAAGGAGCTCTTATTAAGATATGAAAATCCAACCAAGTCAGGGACTTCCGCGTACCACCCGACCATATATTGGGTTGAACCAAATCTTTCTTTCATTCAATCACCCTCGTCCCATATTGAAGCATGAATATGGGACTCACAACAAAAAAAATAGGGCTTCCTAAGGCTTTACCGCAATCCCGCCATATACCAGTCAATGATTCCTAGGCCCAAACCCTCATCTATACAACTAAGATTTACCGTGTATTCCTCGAAGGGATTCCTAGGCCCAAACAAGAAACATACACTACCAGGCTTTACCACAATCATGGAATATTTTAGGGATGAATTTTCGCCGTTAGGCAAAATTAAGGGGTTTTAAATTTTTAGTGCACGAATATTTTGTATCATAGTACATTTTTACAAATTGCCTCAAATTTATTTTATAAAAAAATTAGGTATGGAGGTTAGCCCACCTTATTTTAAGGGAGAGGGTAAAAAATGTAAATTTAGCCCTTGAAATTAGGAGTTACAA